>PVKE010000591.1:0-118414 GCA_004027555.1 Craseonycteris thonglongyai | reverse complement strand
TTGGCAGAAGTGGGACGTCCATGTTCGGGCCCCTTTCTCTCAAAGACTTGGAGCTTGAGCTATACCTCTCCCCTTGTAGACTTTCCAGTTCTATGCCGTCGCTGGCATTTTTAGGCTGACAATTGATAATGAAGTTGAAGTAGGCTGACCGAACGTCCCATGTGAAATGGGGCAATACCGTTGTTTTCTGTCCCCTCTAAAATGGGATGTCTGGTCAGCCCATGTTGAAATTGCCTTTGGTTTTTTTCACAGCTTCGACCATGGAGTACCTTTGGAACCCTGGAGGTCACAGCTCAGGTCCAATTGGACCCAAAGGAATACTCGGTGTTGGTAGAAGACGACCTTGAGATTCTCAAGATCCCTGCAAAGAAGTACGAAAAGTTAAAACTGGTACGGCCAAATCTACCTATGAGCACACATGGGAGTGAAATCAAGCTAAACTTCACCTCTCTGGACAGAAGAGGTCCACATCGCTTCTATGTTTAATTTGACTTGATCTGGAGAGCGTCAAGTGTGGTTTATTTGAAGACCACCACTTCAACCTCCGAGGGTGATGGGTAGTTGAAAGAAAGGTCTCTACACATAGATTTTATGGGGTTTTTTTAAGGTCGCTTTTGGCTTCTCATGAATTTAAAACTTATGACTTCATTCAACAAATGCGTGTTTTGGGTGTTGACAGCATCATGTGTTAAGGGTACCAAACCATTAGACAGATGAACCCTTGTATCTCTACTGTCTGCCGTAGGACAAAAATACGTGGACGTGGTCAGTGTGTTGTTTCATAGAACAACCCAGGAATAGGAGATCAGAACTTCATTCTGACCCCCTAATTCTGATACGTTAGGGTAACTGATGAACTTCAAGGCTCACGATTTGGTTTTTGTTTTTGTCGTATCCACTAGTTCTCCCCCCGTGGATGGCAGAGGAAATGTTCGTAAATGACAGGATGGGAGGCCTCACTTGGTGTGCATGTTGGCGGGAGAGGGGGAATCATTTTCTAGATTTTGGTCTTTAATAGTCAAGGTTTCCATCGATTCGATGGTCTTGGTGTCAGCAGTCAGATGGTTTCCTCAAAATTCAACTTCCTTCCAATGCCAGGTTTCAGAGTGTCTAGCTTTTAAAATAATTGTTTTTATTTTCAAATTATCAGTATTACTTCTTTAATATTATCAATTTCAACTTTTGAGTTTAGCCTTGACTATGACAGGGTATTTTTTAAAATCCTAAAATATCTACAGAATCTAAGAGTACTGTGAAAGGTGGGAAAATACAATTTCAGGAGCAGATCTGAAGGTGAAAATGTTAGGATGGTTATGGGGTCAGAGAATGATGCACCTTTGAAGCTTAACTTGTATTTTGGCTAATTTACATTGCATAACCTTCATTTTTCTCTTACTGCCATTTATCTATTCTTGTTTTCTTCTTTTTAAATTACTGCATATTGAAAATTTGATAATGACTTGTTTGTTTTTTCAGGAAGAAACACAACTGAAAAATAAACAAATAGTGTCATTAATTCATAAGTGTCCCTATTATCAGGAGTGGCCTACTATGTACATATATGATCTAGCTCTGCTTGTTCAGTGGAAAACATTTCCTCCAGGTCATGGTGAGTTTCATACGATGTTGGATTTTCTTTTTTTTACACGTAACATTACACTGTTGGAATTTCTAATGTTTCATAGTTTTACTGTTTTACATGCTGTTTCTACATAGGAGTGTTTCTGTTATGTATTTCATGTGGTCTTTGAATCAAATAGTTAGATCATTGCCCCCCTTTTTTTTTATTAAAAAGCATCGTGGATTGGCTTGGGGGTGCTCACATTTCTAGCCGTACCCCGACGTCCATCCGCGTTGTCCACAGCTGTCCCTTCCTGCTCCGTCCTGCTGGTCAGCATCAGGACCACACCAACAAGGAGAGCTGCAGTGAGCCGTTAGAGTGATGTTTTCCCTGTTCTCCTGGGGGAAACCTACTGAGGCAGCGTGCTTGCTCACAGCTCCTGTGCTGTAGACCATTATGGGGAGCAGGGGTGGCCCACAGAGGGGACCGCAGTAAAGCTGCCTGCGTTTCCAGCGCACAGCCTGACAGTGATGTGGGGACTTTGTGGGTTACGTGCACACAAAAGTGCACGCGGCCTGGGGTCCTTTTGTACAATTTCCCCTTCCATGAGAACCCACTGAATAAGAGAGGCCAACTGCTCTAGACTGCGTTCCACCAAATCTGTAGGCTGAAGCCTTGATCCTCAGGTGCGATGCTCTTCGATCTGGAGGTGGGACCTTTGGGAGCTGATTTCGTCAGGATAGTGGAAACTTGGTGAATGAGATTAGTACCCTTAGAAGCAGAGACGGCAGGGGGGTGATCTCTGTCTCTGCCACATGGAGATGCAGCTGCCCAGCAGCTGTCTGCACACAGGAAGCAGGCTCACCCCAGACAGCGAATCAGCAGGGACCTTGATCTTGGGGTTTCCAGCCTCCAGAACTGGGGGGCATAGTTGTGGATGCCACCCAGTCCACGGCATTTGCTATTACAGCCCCGGCCAGCAAGTAGCTGTGGCGGGTGGGCAGCAACCAGGTCTCCCTCATCAGGGTCTCACAGGCAACAGGTGCAGCCCCGCCCAGCTCTCCCCACACTGGGGGTCCAGAGCCCTCATTATAACGGAAGAGGGGGTGTTTGAGAGAAATACTTTCACCTCAGGCATCCAGGGCCACAACTGTAGAGAAGGATATGGTGTCGGGAAGACGAGACCATTTCTGAATTGAGCTTGAAATTCATATTTTAAAGAGAAAAAGGCTGAGCTGCAAATTCTATAATGAGGATGTTCTAATAATAGCACGTGATGGAGAAGTTATGGGACCCAGCTGACTTATCCTTTCAGGGTGCCACCGAACAATAGAAAAATAGGGGTCAGCATAGGGTCACACAGAGCATTCGTTTTATTGGAAAAAACTGAGATTCCCTAATACACCTGTTAACTTGGTGAGACTCTAAACTAAGGTGACCAGATTTTAACATTGGTAAAACGGGACACCATTGACCGGGGGGAGGGGGTTCTTGATTAAAAATTGGGTCTATCTCCCGCCGTTCCCTAGCTTGTCGTGCATTTTTTCCAAAAATCAGGACTTTTTTTAAATGCGGCAGGACGCGGGACAAATTGTTAAAAATCGGGACTGTCCCGCCCAAAGCGGGACGTCTGGTCACCCTACTCTAAACCCTTCCCTAAAAGTGTCCCCAATTTCTTGGCAGTGCCCATGTTTCTGTTCTATTCATCATTTTATTTATTTATTTATTTTGGAAATGCAGTGTCTAGCCCATATTTAGCCAAATATATATTTTATCCCTCGCTTATAAAAATTGAATAGTAGTCCTGCTCCAGTTTTGTTCATGTAACATTATTCCTAATGAGGTATAACTGCCATTTTACCATATTGGCCAATAGTGCATAAAGAAGGCAGGTAGTACTGGCTTATAAAAAAAAGGGGGGGGGATTGAGAATTTCTGAATTCAGCATTTGTTATACAGAAGCAATTTTATTTTAATGTGTGTGTTTTGGATTAATTATGGGTTCCCCCATTTGTATCAGAAATTTCAAATGTTGGCCCATGTCTCATTTTCAGAGCTCTTCTGTATAAAAATAGTAGCTCAGCCTTGCCAGTGTAGCAGGACATGAATATTTTTGAGACGGTTAAAAAGGAAGAAAGGAAGCATAATAAAAGATATTTTAACTAGGTGAGCCAAAAAGAATACAACATTTGGGAAAGGCAAATATTTATGTGCTTTTTTGATGTATGTTGCTTACAAACAATGAATAATCTGTGTCTCAGTCTAAAATATCAGTCTAAAATATTTACATTTGGCATTAAAGAGTTAAGAAGATACTGAATTGACACACAGTTTGTTGACTAATGCCGGGTTCAAGTTCATTTTTGGTATATGTCTTAAAAAATAATAGTGGAAATTATTACATTGGACAGTCTGTATTATATTGAATAAGTCAAAAGTAATATTATTTCACCAAACATATAAATATGTGATGCTTACATTTGTACAGTTTTTAAAATAATTTATCCGATTCCTTAGGAAAGAATGACAGTTTCACTAGGTGATCTTCAAAGTCCCTGTCAGTTCTGAAATACGATGATTCTTATAAATAAACATCCCTCGGTGAAGCATAAGGCCTGTCAGCCTAATCGAATTCTCTTTTATGGTCACGACAAACTCAATATACCACAAAGCAGCCTTAGATACAATATATCTCGACTTTACTCAAGATTTATTTTGAATTTTTATCTGAAGACATAGAGAAGAATGCAGCTCTTCATGACAGATCTGGGTTTAAAATTAGCAGCAGTATGATTTGCAAAGCATAATTAAGGGTGCTCTCCTCTTATTTTAGGAATGTGTCTTGGATGAACTTTCAGAGAGATTTGGTTAATGATTCAAAAGGTTGATAGAATTTAGGATTACTCTTGGGCCGTCTGGGACGTAAGCGAAGCTTGTCGCTGGCTTTGTTTTCTTCGTTACGTCTTCTTACGTTTGCACCCTAAGCCAAGAGACCTTGACTCTGATCGGTGTGTCCAATATTGCTTGTAAGTTAGGCCTGTCTGCATCATACCAACAAAAGTTTTATTTTTCCAACGTGTGATGAGCTACAAAATGGCAACCAGCTGATCTCACTCATCAGCCGGTTTCTGTGTGTATTACCTGTGTAAGGAAGAATGGTCCACTAACATGGCCTCACTGAACTACTTATGCACATTTATTGTTGTCCATCTTGTCATCACGTATGTCAGTGTGCACCATCTTTTCCAGGTGGGATTTGAGATAGCAACCATGATGACTGGAGACGCCTAAGAAAAATTCTTAGAGTTAGAGCTATTTCTACAATGCGTAGAAATATATTCTATCATTCTTGACATGTGCTGCAAATTTATTTCTTATAACAGCTCTGACAACTGTTTCGTACTATTGCCTTGGGTTCCTATTAGGGCATTAGCTTGTACAAGATGCTAGGGTGCTGGAAAATGGTATAAAGTATAAAACAGGAAGTATCATGCCTCAATGAGAATGGGTGGTTTTTTGTTTTTAATAAAAAGTGTTAGGGACACACATGGGAGAATAGGTTAAGTTTGACTATTTAACCTGATATCATGTGGTAAGAATTATTTTAAATGAGTTAGCTGTTAAGTTAAAAATAGGACAGTAGGAAGAAAATATAGGCATACAATGTATTTTGAGTGCTTAGTTTGTGAAAAGTAATAAGATTAAGAGAAAAATAATAGTTTCAGGATAATCAACAAAAATATAAAAGGATTAATATGAAAGTTCACAAAATCTAATAAAAAAAGCACTAATATTCCACTTTCAACAATAGAAGTGGGATTTATCATATGTTTTTAACTTATTTTGAAAAATGTTAAAATATTTTTTTAATTCTCACACTTTTGTCGGAATATTGTGCACAAAATGGAAGGCTGGGTCATCAGTAGGTGTACTGAGGTATGATTTTGCATGAGTATCATATTGAGTTAGTGAGCTAATTTAGATATAAATAACCAATGTTCTGAAGCATGTAATAAAATAAATTTCTTTACATAAATGATTTATTTACACTGGTTCAGGTTACATTAAATAATACCAAGTGGAATATCTCTTGAATCAAAATTAAATCCTATGAAATTAGTGAAGTAAATAATTATCTCAAATAATGAATAAATGTAATATGTATACTAGGTACAAATGATAAGTGCATCGTATTACCCATGCAGTTCCTTGGGCCAGTTCATTTAGTATGTGATTATTCATCTCTGAAATGCTGCTGCTTAAGTAATTGAATGAAATCAGTGTGGATGTGTAGCTAATGTCAGAAGGAAGTAACTAATCAGTGTGTCATTGTTAAATGGACAATTACCATGATTAATGAGAACTGATGATCAAAACGTGAATGTCAGATGAGAAAATAAAACTTAAAAATTTTCTTTTTTTACACAAATATGAAAATAATTTTCTTCTATTAACTTAGTGCTTTTTGTAAAGCACTGTATCTTGCAGGTTTACTTAGATGATCCTCTAAAGAACTCTATGAAATAAGGACATTTTGCCATTTCTGCTGAAAATAGAATTTTGGTTCCAAATGTCAGGCTAAGCACAATTGCTTACGTATCCTAACACACAATATCTCACTGAAATGAAATATATGGATCCATCTACCTAGTTAACTCACCATTCTTCTATATATGCATATCAAGATTCATCACAGTGCCAGAAAAAAAGGAAGGGCTTTATCAATGGATCGGAAATATTTTTGGATGGTGGTCATCACACATTCTTATGTTACTTATAATATTTCTGTTACTATCTGCTTAGTATCTTGTCCATCACTGATAACCTCACCTAAATTCTTCTTTGATGATCAACTGTGAAACCACAGATAAGGGTGTGGGGGGAACTACTGTATATATTTTATAGAGCACTGAGCTTAGAGTATCTTTCTTTGTGTGGGGATTCTTCAAAGCCTGGGTTGAATGTTAATTCATTGAGAAGGAATTTGTTTCCCCTTTCCCCAAGCATTTAGCATGACCCATGCTTAATATACAGGATATTTTACAGGGTATTTTATATACAGGGTATTTTATACACAGGGTATTTTAAACATTCAGGTACTCTTTACCAGAGTGACCTATTTTAACATGCCATGAACTCAGATGGGATAGTATAATTGGAAGCTAGATAATTGATCAGTAATCAGTTCTTCTGCTTGAAGCTGCATCAGCCTTACTCTCAGAACCACATTCTGGTCTGTTAGGCTAACGGACCAGGGTTTATCTTAATGAAGGAGGTGTCATTTAACAGTATTTCTAATCACTACTTTCTGTTGAAACTGAGACCTCAGCTGCCCAGTGCTGATGCTAATAGGCTGTAAGAAATAATGCTTTTTATCATGACTTCTAACGGATCTGAAAATTGGAATAAAATAGTTTAATTAATATTAGACGTGTGACCATTTCCTAGCATGTGATAAACAACAGAAAGAAAGATAACCGTGCCTGATATTCGGTGTCCGTGAATCCTTCTTATTTTCTTCTTGTCATGATTTGCCTTTAAGATAAAATCAAGTTTGTTATTTTTATCGTAAGGGTCGAATGCTTTCCGGTTCTAGAATCGGGGATTGAGTTTTGATGAGACTCTTTAAAGCCTAATTTTTAAATACAAATCAACTTTATTTCCTGAACATTAATGAATGTGACCTTTAAATAATAAATAAATAAAGCTTCATCTACACAGTCCGTGGCTAAATTGTCTCAATTAAAATGGTGTTCTCTTCCTTTGGATCTTTCTATGTTGTTTATCATTTTCTCTGTAGCCCGATAGGAAAGGGTGGGGAGATCACATCATTTATGTTGACCTGGTTGTCGTAGGTTCTTTGTAATGAGGATCAGGATTAGCAGCGGAATAAGACTAGAGGTGAATTTTGAGTCTTTTATGGGTAATTGGTATGATTTTTTTTTTCCTAGTCAAACATAGAAATGCTTAAAATTTTTGTAAGTGTGGTGATGCACATTTTTGTTAAGTGTCATTGAACTCGGACTGTTTTGCATATTGTCTTCATTAAGACAGACATTGGCGATGATGATTAGAAACACCTCACGGAGCAGCTATCTCCTCCACAGACTGAGGCAGCCTCCTAGGTTTTGCTGGTTGGTGGTTGGCTTGCCTTCAACACAGGTTTTAACCCTCTCTGATACTCTGTGTGCTTCTCTATGAGCTGTAGAGGGCTCGGCTTTCGAGAAAAGACAGTAAGGAGTGCTGAAAGTTAAGAATAACGGGTTTCTTGGGTATCTGTTTAAGTGTATCCTGTCCTTACCAGGATGCTCTGTGCCTTGCATGATATCCTATTGATAGACTAAAAGACTATAACACTCCCTACATCATATCACTTGTTGGTAGAAGAACAGTCTTTCCCCTTACGCGTATGGCCTATGAGAAAATGTCCCTTTGACTATACAACGTACTCAGAATTCTATAGACACATTTCATATCTCAAGATACCTTTATCATTGTTTAGCTGTAGGAAACGTAGGATAAGACAGGGTTGCCATACATTATCTAAGCAAAATAATAATGATCAAGGAAAATAAATAATTGGTGACTGTAGAGTAACCTTTCAAGTTTTTTATTATACATCTTGAGCTCTGGATATTTTAGGAGGAAAGGGAGATAATATATTCTCATAAACATGTCAGCAAAATAATTGAAATGCCACTTGATTTATCTTAAAGTATTTTCCATGTTAGGTTGTTGTTTATTTATTTTTTGATTATGGTAAATTACATTATCAATAGGTACCTTTTAACTTTTAAAGAGCTAGGCTATTCTCTAGCTTATTATTTGAATAGCATCGATAATTTTTCTCATGTTGATATATACTCTTACATAATGTGAAATGAATACTTCTTAATAATCAAACCTTTATTTTTTAATTGTCTACCTTATAAGATCATGAGAAAGATAACTTATGTGTCTTTATGTTATCTCTGTTATTTTTAAGGTTTTCAGAAAAAATATTGATATGCATAAGAGTGAACGAACAGTTAATTTGAAATAGCAATTTTCATTTACATGTCTAATTGATTTTATTATTTAAATTAAAATACTTCGATAATTTAAAATGTTTTATAGATCAGGACATTTTTACTTAAATTGCTATTTAATATGTACCTTGATAGTTATAAATTACGTTGGGGATCATTTAAAATGTTTTATAGATCAGTAGGTTTTTATTTAAGTTGCTCTTTAATACATCCATGGATAGTTACAAAAGTATTTTTCCGTTCACCTTGAAGTACATCTTGGCCTCAGGGTGGCTTCATAAATTTGAACAAAAAATAATGATATTAATAACATGATTTATTATGTAATATGAGGTGCCAGGCATCATGCTAAGTACTTTATGTGAACTTAATTAACTCACGTGGAGTAAAGAAGGAGTCCTAATTCTGCCGTTTTAATGATGAAAGAGTTGAAGCACAGAGATTTTGTATAATTTGTCTGGGGTCACACACGGCGTAGCAGGTGAGGTCTCAGAGCCTGTCCAGTGACCACCATGTGGCCACATTCAGGGGTTCTGAAATCCAGTGGCAAACCATTGGCAGTTAGACATGAGCCATGACAGGACTTTTTACCCACGAAAATCAGCAAATGCCACAGATGTGCATTTCCTCCTCCACCAGTGTTCTGCACACTATTGCCTTTCCTGTCCAAGTCTTATCAACACTTCCTTTCACACTGGGTTGCAGCTATAAATGCCGGGTGTAATTTCTTAATCAAATACCATAGTGCCTATAAACTGGTATCCATTAAGACATTTGTCATTAACAGTTATCGGTTCAATAGGTCATATTTTATCGTCATCATATCTGAAAGAATTTGTGGTAGAAAAGTGTGTGAAATAATGAATGATCTGTTTTACCTTCAGTGATAGTGGAAAGTGGAGACATAATTTCTTTCGTGGCTTATATTAATTCTGGATATTGTGACATCTATAGAAATATTGTCGGACTTGTGAGACTGCAGTCAAAAAGAGTGGTAAGTTTTAATTCTGTATTCTCTTTCATCCATGAATTGACTAATGAATAATAAACATCTTTTCGCATGTTTATTGGATATTCAGTGTTTGTCTTCTTTTGTGAGATTTCTGGTCAATTTTTTTGACTATTATCTTTTTGTTGGGTTTCTTTTCTCCTTCTTACTAAATTATAAGATACCAGAATGTAAGATAAGTTGTGAGATATGCTGATGTGCGAGGCATGGAAATGACCAATAAGCACATTACAAAATACTTAACATATCTTATTCTTTAGAGAAATGCCAGTTAAAACCACAACAAGGTACCACTGTAAGCATATCAGATTGGCTAAAATACACTTAACATGTGACCCAGAAATTTCACTCTGGATATTTATTCAAGAGAAATTAAAATACGTGTCTACCAAAAGACATGAATCCTCATATACTTCAAATGGTAAATAATCCAAACATCCATTGACAGGTGAATGGATGGACACATTATGATGTATTGCTATGATGGAATGCCACACCTCAATAAAGAGAACTAATGAAGTGTCAAACCCAAAAGAGCACATTCTGTAAGAGTCCAGTTTTATGAAGTTCTAAGACCGGCAAGACACTAGTTAGTGCACAGTGGTAGACCAGTTAGAAAACTAATTCGCCCTTCTTGGCTGGCCGAGCAGTCTTTAGCAAATTCAATTTCATGTGTAAACGTAGTTGGATTCTGATGTACAGGTTATATTCAGGGGGAAGGATTTCCATTTGTAACAGTGGCAAGTCCTTAAGTCAAAATTGGCTGTAGACCCCAGATCCCACCCACACTGCTACCCTGAGGGCTGCCCGTTGTTGTTTTTTTTGTTTTTTCCCCGTCTGATGGCTCACATTTTATCTCTGTTTCAGTACCGTTGAGCTTTCCCTATAAACATAATTTTGACTTCCAACTTTCTTTCCAGAACCATACATACTGAAAATCCTGTAAGCCTTTTTTCCCACAAAATTCCTAGTTTGGACCTAAACTGTGAGATCCCTTGGTCAAACTCACTTTCCATGTTGTTTTTTACTAGACAGGGAAACCAGGGTAAAATTCCACCTTCTGCCATTAATCCCATTAATTCTGTTCCTGGCGAGCTCTGACCATTTTCTTATTCTCTGTTACTCCAACCAGAGTGCCTTGTAACAGGCTGAGGTAGCAGCTGGTGGTTCACAAAGCATACTCAGCCAAGTGATGCTTATAAAATGGTGCCCTAGGACTTTGACAAATGGAAGGAGCTCCATATTTCCTAACCATCTCAGCAAATTAAAAAACTTAACCTGCACATCACTGAACGACAGTGCCTTCAATTAGCTTACGTATGCTGACGATGTCAACTGACTGTTGTTCAAATATAATTTAAATACACGTGGAAGTAAATGTTTTCTCCGATTCACAAGAAATTGCAGTTTATTTTATTGAAATTTTTTTTAATTCTATTGTTTTGAGAGAAGGTGAGACAGAGAGAGAGAGAGATCAAGTGAGAAGGGGCGAGGGCCCAGAGCAGTCTCCATAGTTGTATACCATCAATTGTGATGTGGTTTCATTCCACACAAGTGGATGTGGGACCATGCGAGGTGGGCACCAAACTGGGATCTTCTCGCATGGGAGGCAAGAACCTTCACTGCCATCCCAGTGGTTACCAGTTGCGCCGCAGCTCAGCATGTAGGGTTACACGGGCCAGCGTCAGGATTCAAACCCCAAACCTCATGATTATGAGGCAAGTGCTCAACTGCTGAGGTATCCCGCATCTCTGCAATTTATTTTAAATACCATATACCTAAATGATTTATGAACACTATTTCTGATAGTAACGTTTTCCCATTACATGGAAGTGGTTTACTTAAACTTCAGTTATCTCCATCTCTTACAGAAAAAAGTGCGGAAACATGTTTGCATGGGTAGACTTAAGGAGAAGGAGTCCTTTGGTGAGATTAGTGTTCTTCTTCACGTTCCTTTCACGTGCACAGTAATTACCGGAAAAGAGGTTGAGATGGCAATCATTGAGGATAAAAAGCTATTTGGTAAATACATAATTTTTTTTTTATTTTAATGGTTATAACATTTTATTTGTTGAGTTTTTTTACAAGAGGGGACTTATTTCACAGACCAATCGGAACACTCAAGTAAGTCTAACTGTATGGATGTTATTTATGGACAAGGTGTCTATAGACAGCCCTTCTTTTAACTTCCTATTCTGACTGATTTTATTATGCTCTTTTAGAACATATTAGCAATATTTCAAAAGGCTTTGGTTTAAAAGTACCAAAATCTCTCTCTTGTAATTTGAAGTTACCACGAATAGCAACACTCCCTCCTTTTCTGGAATATCTTTTGGTTTGTCACCTCTACAATTATTGCATCTCTGTTTCTGCTTCAGCTCATGCATACAATGGCCTCCAATATATAGTCTAAAGTGTGAGTGAAGGTCTCTGGCTTGTATTTGAACCTTTAGCGCAGAGTTTAGAACTCTAATAATGTGAACAGAATAATCACGCAGCCACCTGTGTTTGGCCTTCAAATATTTTAAATATTCGACTTGGATATGCAGTTCGGTATAAAGGATAAATGAATAGGGGTTCATAAGTCATAGTGTAACAGCTTATTAAAGAAAAGTGTAGTTTTATGAGCAATAAAACTACAAATGTCAAACATTGAATGGGGAATAAAAGAGGAGAAACTCAGAGAAATGAACATGGGTGAGAGATTTGCTTTAAATAAACTCAATTAGATTTTCATGATTATCCACATATAATTTGAATAAATCCCTTTGTCCTGAATTTCAAGTGTGTGTGTGTGTGTGTGTGTGTGTGTGTGTGTGTGTGTGTGTGTCTTAAAGAACATGTACCCTCTAGCTGCTTAATTCTGATTCGGCGTAACTTCAAATCCATGTATTCATTTATTAAATGTATACATTTGAAATGGCATTGATTAATTTTCTTTCCTTCGGTGACATTCAAATTGAACTCCTCCTCAAAGTAAATGTCACTTAAAAATAATTACTAGCCACCAATTAAAATGACAACACTCTCACTTGATACAGCCAGGTTCCCCTTTCCTGTGCTAATTATGTTCACTGGTGCATGGCCCCCACACTGCGGATTCTCCAACACACATCACCATTTCACATAAGAAAGTGCTCTTGCAAGCATGTCTTAGAGTCCTCGTTGCCATCTGGCAACCTAAAAGTCAGAGAGACGAATAGGATAAGCTTCAGTTGTGTTTTTGTGTGTGTTGTTCTTATTTTACATTTCATTCTATATTTTCTACATCTGGGACTGACGTTACAAAGCTCTTGACATGCGGTGTGTCTAATCAGTTAGACGTCTCGTCAATGGAAATGTTCTTAACATCTACTAGGGGTCCCCCCAAAATGTATACACATGTTAAGAGATGCTATCGATGTATTACTTTTTGAAGTTGAAGACAAATGAAAATGTTAAACTAGAATTAGAAACATAAGCAAAACCTGTGATAGCTCATCTCACTGTCAAGGTGATGTTATTGTTTTTAGCTGTTCTATTGCATTGGTTTTGGGAATTATTATTTATATTAGAAGTGGCTCATTAAAAATAAACAAAAATAAATAAAACCACTCTGTTCCTACAGAATCCTCAGTCATATGTGGGTTATGTTGCCTGAACTTTTTAGTCTACTCAAGATTATTAAATATGGTGATGTTTTAGAATTGCAAAATGTATCTACTGAAAAAATGAATTAAAGTTTATCTTTTCTCGAGTATACAAATCATACTCTCAATTTGCCCCCATGTAAACTATATTAAAAGAGCCAATATCATTTCAATGATCGAATTTATGAACAGAAATAAATATTTAAAGGGAACAATGCATTCACTATAACTATACCTGGGAGAGATAGAACAGAATCCAAGAAACATAAAGAATTATACGAAGGCTAAATGTTTTATCTGGAGGATTACACACAAAACTATCTATATACAATCATAGAGGAAGATATGCGTTAATTAGTTTTGCATTATTTAAAAAGACTTGACGAGTGATTGCTTTCTTTAGGTTGTTAACTTTTGGAAGATAGGAAATAACTTGTTTTTTAATCTTTGCACCTCTCAGACATGACCGTGAGCATCTAAATAAAAAATGAGAACAGGGTTATTGAGTTTAAGCAAAGATAAACATACTGCATTTTCAATAAATGCCACAGGAAATATAGTTTATCTGATTATTATTTTTATGAAGCTAATATATTTTTGTCTAGATGCAGACCTGATAACTCAAGGCACTTAGATTAAAATTATGCATGTGAACTATTTTAATTTTATTGCTATCTGGAAATTCTCATCCTTCCATTAAGACAACTGTACTGTTTTGGTAATGAGAAGAAAAAAAATGTATATATATATATATATATATATATATATATATATATATATATATATATATATATATATATACTTATATATAATCTTCTGTTATTAATTAGGTCTCATTCAACCATGCACGATTGAATTTGAATTTTCTTTTCTGAAAGGGAAATTCCAATTCAAAGGTGACATTGGTACTATTGACCTTAAACGAGAACTCAGTCAAGTATCTCCAGCAGAATGGGTTTATTTGGGAACAACCAAGAATGGCAGTCAGAACATGCAACCATGGCAGGGCCCCCAGCAAGCCGGCTACAACAAAGGAGAGGAAGCTCTTACAGAGAGAGGCATGTTACAAACAATGTTCTTCCTCTTCTTTACTGGTCCTCCACTGAGGCCTGATTGCTCCCCCTGCTGGTCTGTCTCACCACCTGGTTTTGAATAGGGTTCCTGTTGACTGATTTTTTACAGTGCAAAAGATCTGAGAGGTTTTGTTTGTTTTTAAACAGGCAAAATGTCCAAAGACTCATCTCTGGTCACGATTCTCTTGCTGACACGCCTAAGAAGCCCGATTTGTCAGTCTAGTTAGGCCTAGGAGACGTTTCAGAAGCAACGCGAACATTCCTACTGAGAAGATCTTCATCCCAAACCCTCAGTATTTCTCCTCTGTGACTAAGGGAGTTATAAACAGGTGTCTCCTTGGTAACAGCGTTAATCAGAAGAGCTGAAACTCCGGAACAGTGTGTCGCCTTCTTAGAATTCTGCCCCTCAAACGCCATGGCTTGTAGGCATCTTGGCCTTCTCGTGCACACCCCCAGCTTTCTTCTTGCAGTTTGCTCTGCTAGGGGGCCGCTTGGGGAACTTGAGGGGTGGGGTAGGGAAATATGGCAAAGAACTCATAAGGGGAGTGGAAATGTTCTTCGTGGGCTGTAACTTTCATAAAGGGTCTTCTTACTTTCTGTTGGCACTTGTTTTAAGCTAACCATTTCCCAGAGAGAGCCTCTGAGGGTCTTTAAGACAGGCCTTCGTATCAGAAAGGGACCGTTCACTTGTAATTGCCTTGATGGGGATCTTGAAACATTCATTATCTGCTAGGCATTAGTCTACACACTTTACACGCATTATCTCATCAAACATTCCCACCAACCCACAAGACAGGTGCGCGTCACCTGTGCGTGCCTTCATACCTTGAAAGTCGTACATAATACTGCAGTGAACTTAGGGGTGCAGATACCTTTTCAAGTGAGTGGTTTTAATTCCTTCAGATAAAGACCCAGAAGTGGAATTGCTGGGTCATGTGGTAGTTCTATTTTTAATTTTTTTTGAGGGCAGCACAATCCGTGGTATTTTTCCATTTCCCCTAGATTCTCAGAAAGAACAATGTCAGCACTGCCTTTATTTGTGGTAGCTTCCTTTACCTAGGTAAGCTCACGTTCTCATTTCTCCCTTTCTCTCCCTACTTTCCATTTCTGTCACTGTAACCCATTTTTACTTAATAATTACCTATTTACCTTATATCAGATTATTTTCTGTAGTAGATGGATCATACATTTTAAAAAGTATGTAATGATATCAGGTAATGTAGAAGTAGATGGATGAATTCTCTCAATGATAAAGAAAGGCAGAGTTTCCATATTTTTTAATTAATAGGTTTAAATATTGGCTGGTATTTTTCTCTCAAGAAAGAAAGGAAGTGTTGTTGGAAACCAGACTTCTCTGAAGGTGATGATTAATGACCAGTAATACTTCTAATGACCCACAATTACAGAAGCATCAGCTCTGTGGGTGTAGGTGAAGCCACCGACCACAAAGGTGATATAGAAATAGATAGTTGACCCTGACAACAAGTGAAATAATTGAAATGCAGCCAGGCAGGATGTATGTGAGGGTTTCCAGCCACCATCACAGGCAGTATACCAGATACATCTCTCAATTCCCTGGACAGGAGGCATTCTTTTTTTTTTTTTTTTTTTTTTTAATATTTATTTATTTATTTATTGTTTTTGACAGAGAGAGAGAGAGAGAGATACAGAGACAGAGAGAGAACTGAACTGGGGGAGCTCCCAGTTCAGCATATGGGTCCGCATGGGCCAGGGCCTGGATTCGATCCTCGGTCCCGGGATTAGATCCTTGGTCCCTGGGGCTGCAAAGTGAGCGCTTAACACACTGAGCCATCCTGGCTTCCCCAAGGAGGCACTCTGAAAGCAATAATTAGTTCAGTTTTAGTCCTTAGCCTTCATAGGTGCTGATTCTTCAATCTTATAATTGTATAATGCCTTAATCATGAATTTATTTTCAGCAATAAGTTGGGATGACGGGTCATATACAGTTATAGATTGTATATGATCTCACTTAGAAAATGCTTTGTGTGCTTCAAAATTGTAAGTGCTCATAAATAAAAGGGAATTATGATACATTTTTAGCTAATAGGAAATTACCAACCCATACCACAATGCCTTGCTGGTTTAGCAAAAAAAATACAATATTCATCAGATACCAGTTCAACCCAACCCAAAGATTAATGAACATTTTGTATTTCTTAAACTTATTTTAGAATAAGTTCAGAGAAAATTTCAGTTTTTCTGTAAATTCTGTTTCAATATTTGTAGAGACTCCAAATCTATGCATACAGAAATATAATTTTATAAACTTAAAATTACATTGTATTTCCTAATGTTTTAATATTTTTATCGCAAACCTTGCTGAATTGTTAGAAACTACAGTAGTTTGTATCTGATTCACTCAGTGTTACAGCTTCTGATAACTCTTCTTTAAGATTTTTAGTAAAAACATATCGCTCACGTACAGCATCATATACATTTCAGGTGTACACCATAGTGTCTCAACGTTTATATACCTAAAGAGTGGTCACCATGATAAGTCCAGCAACCGTCAGACACTGCGTCACGCTGTCCCAATATTATTGACTATATTGTGTACGCTGTACATTATCTCCCCATGACTTGTTTTATACGTGGAAATTTGAACGACTCCCCCACAGGCAACCTCTGTGGCCAAGATATCTTTCCCGATTTTCAACCACCACATCTGAGTGTGGGACTAGCCTGTTCTGTGTCTCCGCCCCTCCTACCAGTCTCCACGTGTCTTCTTCCTTATATCCTAATTGTGAAACTTCTCTTCAGCTAGACTTCAGAGGGTTCTCCGTGTTGATTGTTCTATAATTTAGTTGTAATTTTTATGTGTTCAAGGGATGAGGCAAGCACAGCATTGGATCCTGCCATCTTAGATCTGATCCTATCATTCTAACCAGGCTTTTATGGTGTAGTATTTTTAGCTTTTGGGCACTTATATTATTTGGCAAAACTAATCTTCTACAAAGTAGTGATCCCTTGCCAAATAATTCATGAAAAAGAAAATCAGAATACAGGAAATACTGTACTCCATCCATCAGAGTGTCCATTATATCCATCCACTATGTAAGAGATTGTGCCATCGTGTTTTTCTAGAGTATTTATGATATTGCATTTTGACTGATTGCTAAATATTGACTGTTAGTCATTTTTTAAAGAACACGTGTAATTGAGTCGTATGTGTCTCACGAGTAATCCGATAAAGTTATTTCTATTGACAGAGTTATGTTCGAATAAGAAAAATACTACATTTAAAAATCTGACTCCTTGAACCAAGATCCTAGTAAGGACATGTTCAGTAAAAGCTACTATCACTGAGGATTTTGTTCTCATTGCCGGTATTCACTTCTACTGTGTTCCAGAGTGGTGTGCTTGCATGGCAAACTAGAGATTTCCTCTCTTATACAAGACAAAGGCTAGATTTCCCAGCCCCTCCGGCAATTAAGTGAGAACCATGTAATTGCCCTGGTTAATAGAATGGAAGGGAACTACTATGGCCTGGCTGTGAAAGAGGTGGTCTTCCACCATCTTCCTCACTGTCTCACTGGACGTGCTCCAAGGTAGCAGGATCACATGATGGTGGAGACCTGGACCCTGCGACCCTCTTCTTGGATGGAACTTCCCAGAAGAGTAGCTCAGCCAGACTCATCTGTATGAGACTTTGTGCAGTTGTCAAATAAATACTTTTTGAATTAAGCAACCAAGGTTTTGATTTATTTGTTATAGCAACTAGCAAGTGCTGTCCTGAGTCATACAACTGGCAAAAATGCAAGATTTTCTGAGGAGTTCTTAAAAAAGTAAAAATTTCCAAATTAGGAGGTAAAACGAATATACTTTTCATGATCATACTTATATTCTTAACACTTAGAATCTCTCCTACTCAAAAAGAATTTCAAAACACACTATGCATCAGAATATATATGTGCATAGAGAATGTATAGGGTAAGTTTTAGAATTATTTTTGGATCATATTTTTATGAGAACATCATATGTACAAGAACTGGTAGAAACATTAAATTCAGCTCTTTTAAAAAAAAATTAGTGCACTCTAAAAAAATCCCCTGGCAAAAATATTTCTAAAAATAGCATATAGTTTAGTTATACATTTCCAGAACATAATCAGTGCCCTAGAGTAGACTCTTTGGTGTCTATTAGCACACAAAAGAATGAGTATAATTTGGTACATCTCAAAGAGAAAGTAAAAAGTTAGACAAATCTGTAATAAAAATTAGCCTCAATAGACTATGCCAGACAATGTCTACCAAGATTTAATATAAAATGACCTAGAGATTTTTGGAGACAAGGTTATCAGTAAATCTATTGAGGAAGTTCACAGTGGCCATCTTTTCCAGGGTACAGAATTCATTATATTCGGTTTTTATATTCAGTGTCGGTATTACACAGATTCTCTTTTCTTAGAAAGGATGTCCTAATGACTTAATTAAGGCTATTGGATTGAAATCTTGGTTTAGAAACCATTCCACAGTCTCAAAGAAAAGAATGAAATGTCTTTTAATATACAAGACAAAGCCTGCATCCTTATTTATTGTTTAAATATCCCTGCACGTATAAAATCTCACAAAAATTGCTGATAGTCGTCACATTTTAGAAGTTAAATTTGAGTTAAAAATTTGTAGGTTTATTTGACAGGAATGCTGGATTCCACCCCTACTAGCAATACTTTCGCTTATCTGCTTGTAGAAAATACATTCATGATACTTTCTCTATCCATCGATTTTCAGGCCTTGTATTGACTCGGAAGATTTTGGTAAGAGTCAGAGGAATTGCACTTTGTAAATGTTTAATAGTTTACAATTTAATTGCATGTAGGCTGAAAAATTAGGAAACTATGTCAGAAAAGGAACCGTAGTATCAAATGACTTTTTTTCTAGGCCTCTAAGACGTGGGATGTAGATATATTGATGGGAGAGAAAAAGATAAGGAAAATGTAGGGGAGGGACTATAAATACAAGTGAGAGGATTGCACATTGACTAATCAGGGAGTAGTGAGCAAAAGATCTTGTCCTCTAGATCCCCAACAGCATAGTGTGTGCCAGAGTTAGCTGGAGAAATGATCGGCTGAATGGAGAAGAGGGTCTAATTAACTAGTCTTGGGTTAAAGGAATAATAACAGTAATATTAATAGCAGCATCAAATTACAAGCTCCGTGCTGATTTTAGTGGACATGATCACAGGGTAGATTTTTGTCATCTGTGGACTGAACATCACCATCATCCATACTGAGTATTTTATGAATGTGCTACTATACTGGAGACGATTTAAAATTAGAACTGCCTTAAAGATTACGGTTTAGCGATATAGAATAGGATTCCTAACAATGCGAAGCCCTGTTCAATGTCAAGTAATTGCTCCCAACTCTAGACACGGTGGCTGTCCCCCTCTCTCTGTCTCTGTGTCCCTCACACCTTTCTGTGACAAATGCCACCCCCTACCTCCCCTCCCCCACACATACACCATGGCTAATAAGAAGGCTAGAATTATTATTCCTATTGCTTGATCTGCATATCCAAGGCTGTGATGATAAAAAACCTACCTTTCTGTGTGGGCTTTTTTTTTTTTTTTATCAGAACACTTAATACTTAAGAACTTCTGTGTTTTACATTTCTGCTTAGAGGCTGGCTATCCATATATCAAAAGGAGACAAATTCCTAGTTATTTTCCAACGAAAATATTTAGTTGAGGTTTCAGATAACTCATTATTCATTTCTGTAAGCCACCTTGATTTAAAAAAATTTTTATGGCTCTTTCTCTGCTAACTCAATAAAAAAGAAATGGGTAAAAAAAGAAAACGTTTTTTGTGAAGACTAAAGAAATTATCCTTTATCCTATTATTTTCATGACTGCCATGATAAAGCAAATCAAGATGGGGCATTATTTCCTCTCAAATAAAGACACTAAACCACCAAATCGATGAATTAAATTAAAGTAAAATATTGTTTTAATATTTTGTTCCCACTTTGCTTGCTCAATATAGATCAACAGCTCAACAAGATTTGCTTAATGCTTTCTCACTGAGAGTATGATATAAAATTAAATGTATGATTTGAACTTGGCATATACAACTATAGACTCCCAGATAAAGATTTGACATGATAGCAGTTATAGAAGAATTGATTTGAAGATTGTGCAAACACATAGTTGTTTGTGTGTGTGTGTGTGTGTGTGTGTGTGTGTGTGTGTGTGTGAGAGAGAGAGAGAGAGAGAGAGAGAGAGAGAGAGAGAGATTGGCATGGAACTTTTTGTCAATAATGAAAAAATATTTTTTTTACTGCAACTCTATGGCCATGAAGAAGAGGAAGAGCAACAATATTTAAAAGTATATTAATATGCCTTTACAGGTAAATGTTTTCAGATATTTTGGGGTAGATACTCAGAAGAGGGATGACTGGGTCATATGGTAAATCTATTCGTAATTTTTTGAGGAATCTCCACACAGCCTTCCACAGTGGTTGTACCAGTTTACATTCCCACCAGCAGTGTATGAGGGTTCCTTTTTGTCCAGAGCCTCTCCAGCACTTGTTATCCCTTGTCTTGTTGATTATAGCATTCTGACAGGTGTGAGGTGGTATCTCATTGTGCTTTTGATTTGCATTTCCCTAATTGCTAGTGAAGTGGAGCATTTTTTCACGTATCTGTTGACCATTTGCTTGTCTTCAGGGGAGAACTGTCCAGGTCTTCTGCCCATTTTTTAATTGGATAGTTTATTTTTCCGTTGTTGAGTTGTATGAGCTCATTATATATTTGGGGTATAAGCCCCCCTTATTGGAGGTGTTGTTTGCAAATACGTTCTCCCATTCAGTTGGTTGCCTCTTTGTTTTGTTGATAGTTTCTTTTGCTGTGCAGAAGCTTTTTAGTTTGACATAGACCCATTCATTTATTTTTGCTTTAACTCCCTTATATTTGAGTCAAATTCATAAAATCCTCTCTAGGATCAAGGTCTATACATTTAGTACTTATGCTTTCTCTTATGCATTTTATTGTTTCAGGATTTATCTTTAAGCCTTTGATCCATTTTGAGTTAATTTTTGTGTATGGTGACAAGCAGCAGTCTAGTTTCATTCTTTTGCATGTGGCTTTTCAATTTTCCCAGCACCATTTATTGAAGAGCTTTCTTTTCACTATTGTACGTTTATGGCTCCTTTGTTGAAAATTGTCCATAAAAATGTGGGTTTATTTCTGGGTTTTCAATTCTGTTCCATTGGTCTGTGTGCCTGGTTTTCTGCCAGTACCATGCTGTTCTGATTATTGTTGCTTTGTAGTATAAATTGAAGTCAGGGCATGTGATGCCTCCAGACTTGTTTTTTCCCCTCAGGATTGCTATGGCTATTTGGAGTCTTTTATGATTCCATACAAATCTGATGATTTTTTTTTTGTCCTATTTCTTTTAAAAAATGCCATTGGGATTTTGATGGGAATTGCATTAAATCTAAATATTGTTTTGGGTAATATGGCGATTTTAACTATGTTGATTCTTCCAGTCCATAAACATTGATTTGATCTGCTGCTTCATTATGTGAAAGGTTGGGATAACTGTTTTGATTACCCTTATTTTATAACCCAGCGTTATATTTGTTAGGGTCACTCTTGTCTCACTTTATTGTCATCTTCTGCATGTCTTTATTTATCCTTGTGCACAATTTCTTCCAGAGCTGCGAAGTTTGTGTGTTCTAGAATCGAGCGGGCAGCATTAATGTTATCGACTCAAGTCAGAGGACTAGAAATGCTTGCCTAGCTTTTCGAGTGCAACCACTTTCTTGCTGGTCTGTATCACTTCATCCATCATCTGACCCCCTGCCCTCAAAAGGCGGTTCTCTTACAACACCCAGTCCCGGGTTGTATTGTAAGATAAGAGGGCTGGGAAATACAGATGAAACAGCGTTTACCTCAACGGTTGCCAGACGGCTCACGAACACAGACAGACCTTATGTATTTCTTGGTTAGTGTTGGAGGTACAGAGAAATCATATTTTTTATTCACAATCTTCAGGATTCCAGGTAGATAACCTCCATTTTAGCAACACATGGAATAACCACAGAGATGTAGTTGTGGTCATAGCTTCACTTACGTTATCGTCATAAATCGATGACTGTGTTATAATCACCAATGTCCTCTAAGTTTTTAGGTATCAGCGTCTTTCTAATATAGCCTGGTTATATCGGTGTTCTAGACAAACAGCTTTGATCCTTGTTTTAATAAATTTGAAGTGCTTTCGTATCTTCTTTCTTATCTGTTTCCTGGAGACACCAAAATACTCATGTATGGATTTTGTTAAACTTTTTAATTTTTTCCATTTCTGGAATCACATCATTTTATCCTTCTGTGTTGACAGATACTGGGCACTGTTTTTTAGAGCAAATAGACCTCCAGAGAAACGGCATTTCCCTAGTTTTTCCTGACCCAGTTGTGGGCCAGCTTGCTGGCCTGTATCAGAAATGTTATAACCACGTTGTGTGAGTTGTATGAAGTTAACCTGCATCAAGTAGATGTTGCCAAGATCCCACTCAGTTCTTTCAAATAATGTTCAGCATATTTTTACCCTCAGTTCCATACATTTTCATAAAACTATAGATCTCTTCACCGTATCCGTCCTTTCTTTAAACCCAATCCATCCTCTTTGACGCCATTCTGATGAATGCCTCATCTCGCTCCCAGTCCCAGGAGGCCTACGGGGTTGTACAAAAAGGTCGCTTGTAATTGCCTCTATAACTCCTGTCTTCAGAACTTCAGTTCTCCAAGTCACCCACGCTCAGGACGTCAAGCAGTAAATGTGTTTTGCCTGAAGGCTTCGACGTGACTTTCTTAAAGTTTCTTCTTTGGCTGATTGGGCTTGAACTCCAATGTTAATATTCTTTTCCAGCCAAAAGAGGCAGTAAATCTAAAGCAAACATACAGATGTTACTGCTATGACTTTCAAACCCGCCTATTCTCTTACGAGGAGAAAATGATTCCCATGGTGGGATATTCGTTCTTTCACATTGTTAAGCCTCAATGATTAATTCTTTAATTAAATCAAGGAGAATTTACCCCCTAGAGGTTAAGGATACTAAATAAAATTCTTTATTTCTTTTAATTGTTTTATTAAAATGGAATATACATATATATATATATTTCTTTTATATATAAATGTGAATCATGGAAATTCACAAGCAAGGCTTTTAAAGCAGTTGCCAAATACATACTAATCTTAAAGACACTAGGACTGAGGAAGCTGGGACTAAGTGGGCCGGGACTCAGGGAATCCATGTCCTAAGGCAGCCTCATGTGCTAGGCACACACATGGTATAATTTTGGGATCACTAGAACCCTCTACCTGATTCCCTTTTCCGCTTTCTCCATCTTCAATCCATGAGTTTTAATTCACTCAATGGGATATATAAACTTATTTAGAAGGAAGTAGCGCAATTTTGTGTTTTAGAGCTTTGGCTTTGCTCAGTTCCAAATCCTGGACCCACACTGACTGCCTGGGTTCTCTGGATAACTTGTGAACCCACTTCATGGCTCTCTGTGCTGAAGGTTCCCTCAAATGCGATGAGGGGTGTTATTCAAAATAGTTAACACTTGGGAGAGCCCGGCTGTGGTCCATTCAGAACGCCGTCCAGAGCAGGGTCTTGACGAATCTCTGATGTGCCAATCTTCACGTAGTTAGTACCAGGGGGTCCTAGGGTCTAGAATGACCGAGGTTCTGGAGGGCACTCGAGGTCTTTGACAGTTATTGAACTCAGTTGTTGCAGAAGTATTTCAATATTATAATCGGTTCAGCTGAACTGGAGCCACCCGGAACTAATGGTTTCTGATATTACATTATGGTTCCTGATATTGAATTACATCAGATCTTTTCTGGATACATTTTTTCTTAAGAAGAACAGTGTGGACAGCCAAGGATAAGAGAATGAAAAAGCCAATCTCTTAGAAAAGTGAACAAGAACTGCGGCCCCGGCACGTTGCTCACTTCCCTTCTGTGGTTCTGGCCCCGGACACCCCAGGATTCCCAGATTTCGTGAGCTGCCAGCCACCTAACTCCGCAACCCTCTCCTGTGTAAGGGAATCGCTGTGATTTCTCTGGTTTACAACCGAGAATACAGCTGGAGAATCTGGTCCCGGTACTAGGTTCCCGGCAGTGATGTTCCTGGTGTACAATTGATTTGCTGACCTTCCCCAAAGCATAGAACTCATTTGCTGAAGGACTCTAACCTTCCTGTGTAGAAAACTGAGTGTTGGAGGGGTTTTTTGGTTGTCATTTTTTTTTATTTTTCTTGCTCTATTTGGTTAAATTATGGCTTGTTGTATGTTTGGAATGAGAGCAACGCCTTCAGGGACTTGTTAGGAAAATGTCAAGAGGTTGCACTGTGTTGATTAATTCTTATGGCCGGCATTCAGATTTTTCAAGAAAGAGGTAAGGAACATAAAAAGACAGTTATGTAATAAGGACTTTTTCTCCCTGTTGTGGCTTCCAAATGGACTGAAATACTGACTGTTTCATTCTTTGCGTTGGTGGAAAGTATACCGTAAGCCAGGTTTAAGGCCTGATGCACAGAGAGAGAGAGAGACCAGGTTCTCAGGGGATGCGATGAGATAAACTGGCACTTAAGCATCTTCCAAATACCGAAGGTTCACCCAGTGGTTGTAACCTTGGCTGCATGTTGCTTTTTCTTTTATTTTTTTAATAATGATGCTTTATTCCCAGTCCCTGAAGTTCTTATTTCATTAGTTATTTTCTTAGAGAGTGGTTTGAGCATTGTATTTTTTTTTTTTAAGACAGTTCTCTAGGTGATTCTTGAAGAGTCATTCTTTCTCATCGAAGAAGAAGTCTCGGGAATGTAGCCTGGAGAATGGAATCCCATTCCAGCTTGTGATTGATCTCAGTATGAAGCCATTTGTTTGTGAACTCCAGGGTGGCAAAGGCTGGGAGGGAGCAGAAATCTTCACGTTCAAAGTCCCACGTGACCGCGATCTTTGGGTGTTGTTTCTGGCCAACTCCACAACCCCGGGACACCCACCTGTGAATCTCCACGAGGTTTGTAAGATCAGTATGTTGACATAAAAGGTAACTTTAGGGGTTGCCTTCTTTCCCTTGTGATGATGTAAGGAAAGGCTGTGTGTGTGCTGTTCCCAAGCACCTCACACAAAGTCAGCCCTGGCAGCGAGCATCCGTTTTTTATTGTAATTATGATCATGGCTGTGGGGTGATCGCCTGTGCCTCACCTCCCCACCTGCGTCACTGTCACCTCGAGCCAGACACCAGATGTGTGTGAAGGAGGTCCCATGAGCCCTCGCACCCCAGTGGGATCCACTCACAGCGAGGAAGCACAGGCCGCGACTCACGGACAAGGTGTCTCTTCTCATGTGTACTTTCCACGCCCTGACCGACCAAGGGCCCCCCTAGGGGGAGGGCTATGGGCAGTGTTGTGGGGAAGAGGACCCCGCATAAGATGGTCTGGCAGAAGGCCAGTGTCAGGGAGGGTGCGGGCTCACAAGGGGAGGACAGGGCGGGGAGGTCACGTCCATGGGGATTGGAAGTCAGGGTGCACGGAGGCCGGAGCTCAAAGCCAAGATGAGTTCAGGGATCGCCTGTGTGCAGGGCAATGGGATCTTGGACTGGTGATTTTGTTGTATCTGTCAAACCATAGCAGTCCTGACACGGGTGGGATCCCTTCTTACCGTCACCGCTGTGTTAGTTCCATGTGTACTTGGTACTTGGAAAATACAAATAAAAAGTAGTGACCTATCTTTCAGGGCTAGCTGTCTGCCCCTCTGTCTTGTTCTTGACCAAATTTAAAACTAAGTCCCCACCCCCAGCGAATATTCACCCCAGGCTTCATGGGATGAGATTCTCGGTGCTCAGATCGTTTGACAAGTGCCCGTTTTTTTGTTTTTGTCTTTGTTTCTGTATTTTTTGAGACAGATTTCTTGAGATCCGTTTACATGGCTCAGGCAGGCCTTACGCTTTCCCCAGGTGTCTTGTTTATGGGTGTGGGTGTGTCTTTTTGTTGAGTTACGTATGCCCCATGTGGAAAGTATGTTTGTGTTTAGTTGTCCTCATATTTAAAGGTGGACTCGTTTGTGTCATCTTCCCAGCATGTGAGAGTATGTAGTGACAGCCTAGCACTGAATGTACTACCTAGGATTCAGCCATGTCGAACCTTGTGGCTTCCCTGGCCTCATTGGAAGAAGAATGGTCTTGGGCCACACATAACACACTCTCACACTGATGAAAGCTGATGAGAGAAAAAAAAAAGGTCCCAACAAATATCATCATGTTTTCAGACAGTTTATGAATTTGTGTTGGGCCACATTCAAAGCTGTTCTGGGCCACATGTGGCCCACAGGCCATGGATTGGACAAATTTGAGTCTAGATTCTTCTTTCTTGGCTACTAATGGGTCACTCCTTTTATTTAATGACTTTCTGCAGGATGGAGCTGCATCTGAAACGGCATCTTTGCTTCGTGTCTGTTCAATTCCGTGTCAGGAGTTTGCTTCTGCTCACTGTCGGGCAATCGCTTTGGTCAACAACCAGGCTGACTTATACCTGGGAAAAGGCAGGAAAGAATTTCTGAGTCATAAAATGTCTGTCACATATATCAGTCCTGGGTTAAGGGAAACATAAATCGTTTTCATTTATTTAGAAAGTAAACAGATGATTTTGTCTGAAGTTCTGCTTGGAGAATTCAATGTGCTCCGTGATTGTGGCAAAGAAGAGAGGGAATCGATAGAGACAGGCTTTGGGCTGAGAGAGCTTTGAGGGCAAATCTGGTCTCAACACTTAGAAGCGATGTGATCAACATAAGCCCTCGCTTTTTAATCAATTACGTAGCAATGGCTTTTACTATGAAATATCAATGTGCAGATTACAAACAATGTATAGAAAGTGCTTGGCAAGTAGTAGCCGTTGTTACGGTTAGTGTTACTTACCGAGACATGATTAGGTAAGACTATAATGCTCCTTAGGGTAATGCTCCTAAGAGGAACAGTCTAAGGTTGTGGGATGCAACTTCCCGTTGATTTTGTTACAGTACCGCACATGGCTGTGGTGTCTATTTAGCAATCATTCAAGGTTACCAGTTTTCTTAACCTTGGATTTCATGAAGGACCTCGCTGAATAAATGGCCCCAAGGTCAGTGTTCTGAAACATTCACACGTGTGAAGAATAAAGCAGGGGAGCCATTGTAAGCATTAGTCACGCGATGCATCTCCTGAAAACTCCACCCCTGGGGCATAGTTTTTTGGCATGAAATGTGGCTAACCATATTCATACAGAGAGAAAGCTATATTCTGAATTCTGTGGCTAGTATGCCCGGCTCACTATCTTAGAAAATCTGGAACTATCTTAGCGTATGTTGTGATTCACGTCAGAAATACCAGCATGATTGATAACAATTGCAGCAGCAAAGAGTGTAGATCTGGTGAGCACCAAGCATCTGCTATCTGATCGCATTTATAGAGTCTTTAGGGAGATTAATCATCTTGTGATAAACCAAAATTCCTCAGCATTTGCATCTTTCTTCCAATGCATTTCTCTGTGGACCTTGAAAACCAAGTCCTTCTTTTAGGATTCACCAAACTACAGACATTATTTTGATTGTTGTATCATTTGAAAGGTGTCTTCTTTTACTTAGATAATCATACAATCCAGAGGGAATTTAGGAAACTGTTTATTTAATGGCCTGTGTTTAAGAACGTCATCTAAGCCATTGATTCCAATCTTTGTTCCTGCATGGGAAACATTGGTTAATGGGAAAATATTTCATAAACAATGATACTATGTTATCATCGATAACTATTGATGAACAAAATACCTAATAGCAAAGCTACTATGAATGAAGTAAAAAACAGCTTGAGTGATTTTATAGTAATCAAAGTACATTCTCAATGCATTTATTATAAAAATGGCACATGTGAATGAAACATATTAATTCACTAAAGATGATATTTAGCTTACATATGGATTTTCATGCCACTGGTATTGTCTCAGGGTTGTCCACGGCCCCGATCTCCAAATGGAGAACTAGGGAATAAATCAGACTTTCAAAACTCCCAGAAGACTTATTTGAACTCTCCCAGTTATTAACAACACCTATCAGTTTCTTCTGAGCTCTAATCACTAGTCTCATGGGCAATTCTATGGAGAAGTTTGGCTCATTTTTATGTTTTTTATAAGGAAACACACTGCATATATGGCCTCCTTTACTCATTATTATGTTCTCAAGATTCATCCATGTTGTTGCTTATATCTGATTGTGTTTATTTTTATTGCCGCATAATATCCTCTTATCTGAAGATACTACTATAATTTTTAAGTCAATTCTATTGTTAGTGAATATTGATGCTGTTTCTACTTTGAGTCTATTATGAAAAACATCGCCATTAACACCCTCGCGTTCTCGTATGTTCGCATTTTACTGTGAATATTCAAGTGGTCCTGTTTCTCAAAATGAAACATCTAGGTGAAGTTTGTGCATAAGATAAGCTTTGGTTAACCATGAAAAATGATTTTTCAGATTGATGCATACACATTCTCACTCCATCCATCAGTCTACAGAGGGCTTATTATTTCCAACACCTCCCATTCTTGGTATTTTTCTCTTTCTCTTTTCAGTAATTCGGATGGGTAGATAGTGTTATCTCATCATTGTTTCAAGCTACATTTCACTGAAGAAGCATAAGGGTCAACACTCTTAAAATATATTCATTGGTGATTTGGATATCCTCTTTGAAGAAATGCCTATTCAAGCCTCTTACTCATTTGAATGTTGGTAGGCCTGTATTTTTACTGATTTGTAGACTTTTTGTATAAATTATCTACATGAGCCAGATGTATATATTGCAAATATCCTTTCCTTTTTGGCTTCAACTTTCTCTTTATTAGTTTCTCTAACATTTCATTAGAAGAGAAATTCTTCACGCAGTGCAACCCATCATTTCTCCCTTAGGTAGAGTCTTTTGGGTTCTTTCAAGGAAATTCATGAAGATCATTTCCTATGTCATCTTCTAGATATATATCTATATATAGATGATATAGATATTGTGTTACCTTTCCCTTTGGTTCTGTAATACACTTTAAATTATCTTTTGTATATATTTTTAATTTTTGGTAATTAGCTTTTCAAATATTGGTTCTATGATGTTTCTTCATGGGACGATAATTGTATGTATATTCGATGTCTTCTTAAAGTCTCTTCTCTGTTTAACCTCTTTTATTCCCCTGAGCCTTTTCTTTGGAGCTACCTTGAATTCATTAATTTCCTCTGTCTTGTCTTCTTGTCAATCCCACCTATCAAGTCCTTAATTGATGCTATTTTATTTTTAGGTCTATGATTACCTTTGATTTGTATTAGCAGATGCTAGCTATCGGCTAAAATTCTCTATCCCCAAATATTTTTTATCATACAACTGTGAATCATAGTTATTTTAGAAGTCCTTGTATTTTAACAATCATATCTGGATCTCCCTTGAGATCAGTTCTCTTCACTTTGTTTTTGCAATGCAGTTTTGCCCTTCTACCAGGAGTGTGGGAGGTGGTGTATTCAGCAGCTCCTTAACTGACCCCTGGTGCCACCTCTCTCTTCCCTGCCCTGGGGGTTTGGGGGGCTGAAAGGTCTACCCAGCTTCTCAGCCTCTTATGTTCTACTCCCGGCTTCATTCTCAACCTCCCGGGTTTGTCTCATGCAGGAATCAGCAGACGCCAGAAAAGAAAAAGATGGCACCAAGCTACCATTTCGGTGGTTCCCTCGGATCTTGGTTGTCTTGATTTACTTGGTTGTCTTGGCAACTTTCCGGTGCCTCCTAAGAGATGTGATGCATTGTACTCAGCATTTCCAGTTGCTTCTTTTCACAGAGCGGGTCTGAAACAGGCTAGAACACCGTAACCACGGTCCAAAGTGTAGTGTCTTTGGGACAACGTCATCAGAGCTTGTTCCACCAGAATCTGAAGACACACACCTTTCTGTTGACTTGATGTCACAACTTCCTTCTCTGACTAAATAGCATCAGTTATTTTCGGTTTTCCTCATAAGGGCGTGTTTCCAGTTGGCATTGTCCTTGCTAAATGTCATCCCAGTTTACTCCCATTTTGAAATGTAGGGCCCCAAACTGACCATGAAGTTCTAATGCACAGGTGACTAACACAGAAAATCACAGAATTTTGGCTCCTCCTCTCTTACACTTGAGATTCTACATAACTGAGACTCCTTTCCAAATCCTTCCCGAGGACTTGAGGCTACTTTTCTCCTTATATTCTGCTCCCATAGCGCATATACATTTTTCATACCTTATTTTAATGATTTTAATTACCTGTCTATCTCTAGCACTAAAATATATAGCTATTGCAGATTGGAGACTGTTTTATTTACCCTTATTTCTGGCATATAGCTGAAGCTTAACATATTTACTGTGAATAAATAACAGGATTTCTTACACATCATGTTTAACTTGTGATTCACTAAAAAATACCAACTCTTTTTCCTTCGAAAGCTCTGCTCAGGCATTTCACAGGCAGAATTAGCCTCAACGTATCTTTAAATATATCTTTATTTCATTCACAAATATATTCTAAACCTCATTCTACACATCCTCACAGATATTGTATAATTCCCAAAAGCTATTCCTCAGAAATATATTAATAAACACACAGTAAGTAATGAAAAGTAGATTTATTGAAGTTTTATCCACAGACATTTATTTATTTATAATTTTTTGTCTTTTTCTGTCATAAGCATATTTTTTTCATTTTAGATTTTTTTTAAGATTTATTTTTATTGTTTTTGACAGATATATATATATATATATATATATATATAGAGAGAGAGAGAGAGAGAGAGAGACAGAGACAGAGACAGAGAGACAGAGACAGAGACAGAGGGAAGGGGGAGGGCCCAGAACAGTCCCCATAGTTGCACATCATTGGTTTTTCCACATAGTTTCACTCCACAGGTGGGCGGGCTGCACAGGGCAGGAACTGGGCTGGGGTCTCACCCCGTTGAGAACTGAACTGGGGGAACTCCCCAGTTCAGCATGTGGGTCCACACGGGCCGGGGCCGGGATTCGATCCTCGGTCCCTGGGGCTGCAAAGTGAGCACTTAACCCACTGAGCCATCCCGGCTTTCCCAGTTTTTTTTTTTACATTCATTCCTATAATAATTGTAACCAAGTGATTGCTGTTCTCTGAATTTCCACCCAATTATCTGTACTGAAGCATTCCCTGTGAATTAAATGGACTTTTTCATGAAAAGAGCTATAGCAGCGCTATGATAAACGCTATCTCATGACATTGGAAACATTATTTTTCTATAAAGATTGATGAGTGGCCATGAAGTAAATAGAACCATAAATAATGTTGTTTAAATAGTGGGCAATTTTCAAAACAGATGGTTTTGATTGTACAGGAGAAAGAGTTGACATTTTTTTCTTTCCTGGTTACAACTGGATGGAACGTTATGAGGATTACCTCAATGTTCGTTAGTGCTTTTCGGGGACACAGAACCACAGAATTGCCATTTCCTGGTAATTGGAGGTGTCGTCAGCATCTTAGGCTTATAATACTGAAAAGTTCAGCAACGCTTTAAAAGGCCTGATACGTTTTTCCAGTTTAAATTGAAGTGCTCTGACATTTTGTTCACGTCCATTTAGGCAAATTGGAAAAATGAAATTTCTTTTAAAAAATAACGTCTGTTTTCTTATAACATTCCCATCCCCCTCATCTATCATGTGATTTTATAGGTATTTCTTCTAAACCTGAAAACTAGGATGAAGGCATAGCTGTGTTCAAAGCAAAATATAAAAATAACCAAAGCACACGGTGAATCAGCGTGTGGCTGGCTCACCAACATGGCCAGAGTTCTGCTTCTCAAATGTCAGACAGAGGAGACGTGTGCTCAGTCACAGGTGACTTTATTTAGACACGCCTGTGTTCTGAAACACTGAAAGACATACGTTGACATGTCCCCGTTCAAACCACTTTTTCCCAAGTGTGTGTGAGACCAAACTTGTGATGTCACCATTACCGAGAAAGCACACAGACTTGCACAACTTCCTAGGAGCCACGGTGTGTTCACACTTCTGTTTATGCTGCTTTAAATGTCTGTGGCTGTCTTTGGAAATGATGCAAGCTCTCATTCACTTGGAGAATGGTTTTATTTTCCACCCTGAGTGTCATTCATGTGAGCCGTTGACCCAGGTGGATTTGGAGCTCAAGTTCAATGATACCCCTTGAACGTTAATTGGTGACTCTCACCAGCGAAGCCACTGCTGGTGCCCACGTGGACACGATTATTGTGTTTGTCAATAGGCAGGTTTCTTTGCCTTTTTGTTTTCTTGTGGTTTGTTTTTGTTTGGCTGTTTTATGTTCATGTGTCTGCCACATGAGCACTTGGAGATGAGGACTGGGTATAGGAAGGACATCGTTAGGCAAACGGGCTCTGAGACAGATGCTAATAGTATTAATTAATTAAACATGATGAGTTACCATCGCTGTGCATACTTCTTGATACTTTTTCTTTGTTTCAAAATGTGAGGCAACCAAAGTAAGGGCGTGACAGTGATTGAGGTTTCAGGGCTTCGTGTATGCTCTGCAATAGAAACGTGTCCTGTGTGGGAGCACTTTTCGTCAGGAAAGCCCGCTAATGGTGACATTACCCTCAGCTGACCCTCCTCAGTGCTCTGTGAAGCTAAGAGTAAAAAGAAAACAGTCACTCTCCTGGGGTAATTACTGACATGGAATCACGTGGGCTTTCTGCACCCACCCTGGCAAAAGGATGCCTCGTTCCTTCTTACAACGTTGGTAGAAAAGGAGCAAAAAGTGTGTAGCAACATTAGCTGCTATGCAGACATGGCATCTCCCTGCCCTGCGTTCCTATCTGTAGCCCGGCTTGAGGTGGGGAGAGGTAACCCAGCACCAATAACATCTGCCTATTGAAGGACCCCTCACTCCCAGCCGAATTGTTTTTGCCATTCATATGCAACTTAAAAGTTAAAAGCACACTGAAAAGTTAAGGTTGTAAGCACACAACAACCGCTTTCTCATTTTAATCCAGCTACGTATTCTTTTCTCTGATATAAATCACCTGATATTCTAAATTATTCATTAAATGTAGCACCATGATTTGGGTATCTAGGGATTGCTATAAAAAAAACAACAACCAAAAAACCACGAACGTTAATGCTAACATCTCATCATGACAATGACATTTCAGTGTTTTCTACACCCATCACATCAAGGGAAAATCCATACAATTCTCAGTTCTGCCCTGTGTTCACAAAAGGCAATAGCAGAAACCGCATCTCTACCTTACAATGCAGTAATGGTCCATTTTTGCGCCTTTTAATGGGGTAAACTGTGGCTGTAATCCTGGTCGTGCCACTTGCTTGAGTATTCTTGCACCCACTTCCATTTGTGAAATCGTTTTCAGAACACCCATCTTGTAGGAATTAGGGGAGGGCTGTGTGAGATAATGTGAAACGCACCGGGAGCGGTCCCTAGAATTTAATACGCACAATCAAATTCAAGGTTCCTTGACTTCCTTCTTGGTCCAGACACTTTCGTTGCCGTGCCCAGAGGTGTACCCTTCACAGAACGTAAGCAACAGTATATGTTTGGACACACCAGTTATCTTTTCTTGATAAATAAACTCTAATAAAAACTGGGCCGACAGGTGGTTCCTGCACATCACAAGATGGTGTAAACCTGTTCTGTGAAATGAGGCCGTGAAGGATGCTGCAGGTGTGGAAGAGGAAGAAGGGTAGCAGTGCGTGTGGACCCTGCAGTCCAGGGTACGAGGTCCCTGCTTCCCTGAGCTCGCGTGGAATTCCCAGCATGCCACACTGCAAGAGAGTGTAGTACTTGGCATATCCTTTGTAGGCAAACCTCTCTTTTTACGTTAGTTGGCTTGACTGTGTTCTAGTCATTACCCTCAAGTAAGGTGGACTTATAAATGACTCCCCTGCTTTCTTAGGTACTGTCATTTAGGGCAACTTTTGTTCATTTTCAAGATACCAAGTTAGGTCACGACTGTTTTATTTCTATACGTTTTGAGTGGACTGTGAGATTGGTTACTAGTGTTACTGATGCCTCGTCGTGTCTTTTGAAATTGATGTCTTTGCCTCAAACGCACTAGTGGACGCCCTCATATATTCCCAGGTTGAAGAAAAACGACAACACACAGAGTCCCTGTCCCTAAAGAGGAAACATGGATAGGATAGCTTTACCGTTGGGTGGATCGTGCATGACATACCACAACCGCAAATTGTATTTCATACTCACGTTTATAAATATGTTGTTTAGGATGCTTTCGGGACGAGTAAAAATAAATGGAGTGGATTAAAAGGATGCAATTACTTTTTATATAAAAAAAGCAAAGTATTCGCGGATGGTCAGCAACAATTCTGGATCTCGCTGTCATTTCACACAGCTGTCCTCAAGACGTTGGCTCTCATCCTCAGCCTTGTCTTTTTCTGCATCCAAGATGTTGCTGCCAACTTGGCACAGCCTCATTCAAACATAAAGGGCAGTCAACATCCTCGATGGTTTTTAAATACCGAGATCTAGAATTTCCCCAAAAGTTACCCCCACCACACACACACCCTCTTCCATCCCATTGGTCATGTTTCTGATGTGCTCTGAGCACAACTGTAACTTTGAATACTTAGTTCATTTTATTCTCAAGCTTGCCCTTGGGATCATCAGCTATGACTGTGTTAGGTTTTGTCACATGCCTATGTCCTTGGAACATAGGGTCCCAAGGGGAAGAAAAGCAAATATCTGGTATTTTGAGCCTCTGTGGTAGGGGTAAGGTAATGGTTTTGGGGTAGGTAACCAGTAATGTCTGTCACATGTGAAATACTAAACAATTCCCAGTTTCTGATTATGAAATTGAAAATTAGATTAAATAATTTATACTAAAAATTCTCTGTGATAATTTGGGTTTTTTGAATGTGCATTTAGGGAGAAGTATCACTGAGTCGGTTTTTATGATGAGGAGAAATCCAATTTTGTTGTCTATATCACAATGTTGATAAAATAGGATTACAAATTCTCCACCGGTTGCCTACCTTTTTTATTACTTTTGATGAGATTCTAAATATTTTCTTTGGTTTTCCTCTAGAATTAAACCCAGTGACCCAGCAACTTATGCTCCAAACAGCTAAGCCAACTTTCGGGCACCTCACAGATGTAAGTAAAACATTCAATTTATAATCAAGATCACTATTCATGGTAATTAAATGCAAGCATCTGTTACATTTTAATTTTAAAAGCGTTGCTACTAAAATGGCTATAATATTATTCATTCTCTACAAATAATGGAATAGGATATTTGCCAACGGTCTTACAGTGATCCATTCACCTTATTTACGTGTTTTGATATTACTTATGGTAATAGTTTTGGTAACATGGAGATTTACGACAGGCTGCAAAAATTTTCATAGCCTCTCTCCACAAAAGTATACCATGTAACCAGTCTTTTTTTTTTTTTTTAAGATTTATTTTATTAATTTTTTACATAGACAGAGAGAGACAGAGAGAAGGGGGAGGGCCCAGAGCAGTCTCCATAGTTGACATTAGTTTTCCATATAGTTTCATTCCACAGGTGGGCACAGGGCTGCTCCGGGTAGGAACTGGGCTGGGAGCCTCCCACATAGGTCCCGGCAAGAACTGAACTGGGGGTCACACCTCAGCTCAGCATATGGGTCCACATGGGCTGGAGCCAGGATTCGATCCTTGGTCCCTGGGGCTTCAAAGCTAGTGCTTAACCCGCTGAGCCATCCCAGCTTTCCCTAATCAGTCTTACATAGAAACATTTCACCTATGTCTTCTTCTACAAGTTTTACAGTTTTGGGTCTTCTAATTTAGTCTTTAATTTGTTTTGAGTTGATTTGTGTGTATGGTGTGAGATAGGGATCCAGTTTCATTGTGTGTGTGTGTGCGTGTATGTATGTGCACGCGCCTGCAACATGTGACATATGGATGAACCTTGACCATCATATGCTAAATAAAATAAGCCAAATATAATAGAACACTGCATGATGCCACTTATATGAAGTATCTAAATCAGACTCATAGAAGCAAAGGAATTGTGGTTGCCAGGGGTTGGAGGAGGGGCTATGTAAGGGGAATGGCTAATCTGTGGGTAAACATTTTAGTTTATGCAAGATGAACAAGTTCTACAGATCCACCGTTCAACACTGTGCCTACAGGCCAGACTATAGTGTTGTCCTCTTAAAACCTGTCAGGTGGGTAAATCTCATGTGAAGTGTTTTTACCATAAGAAATTTAAAAAAATATATACAGGTTTACATTTTTAAGAACAATATAAGCATTTAAACATGTATTTAAAAAGCTGTGAATGATTATGTTTAGTTTTAGTGTTAGCCTGTCCTCTTTATATTTATAAAATATTACTCGTCATTGCAATAACTAGGACTTGTGACAATCTCTATAAAACGTATATTTATAATATGCTATAGAATGCAGAGAGGAGCATTGTGAATTAGACCATGTTGGACTATTCGGGAGTGCCTGCTAGAGGATTACTAACTTAAACAGGAAAGGTGAACAACATCTTGAACAAGATTATGATATAATGAAGAAAAATATGGAGGAAATTCAAACCGGTAACCTTATGGAAGGGTCTGGGGAAATCCAGATGCCTGATGGTGTCATTCTGCATAAAAGGAAGACAGAGCCGTGTGTCTGGGGTGGGTGTTGTAACCGGAGTCAGACGATGTTGTAAGATGACAAAATGGTAGACAAGGCCAAGGCAAAAGGAGGTGGAGTTTTAAAGACGAACTTGTTTACAGTGTGGTGCTCAGTGCTAGCCCTCGCCCCTGTCTCCCCACATGAAATCCACCTGATTCACTCCGATGATCTGAGTGTTCTCTTATGGTTGGATATGAACACACGTTGCGTTCTCCTTTAAGACTACAGCGTGGTAGCATCAAGGTTCCCCAGAGGGGACAACATCTGGGTTATACGTTGAGAACTCATCTGCGATCTGGGGATTAAGGTGCAACTCTCACCTCCCAGATTTAATTTTGGATTATATCATCATGAGGAAAGTGGGTCCAGAGTGTTTCCTCACTATAGCTGCCAAATGATACAAACCATGTGACAGTTGTTGGCATATGACTTCACAGGAGATGAACAATAGGGGATGAGCATTTGCAAAGTGCCCAGATTAATACTGAGAGATGCAAGTAGGAGGCTGAATACATGTACCCTTTCATGTAGTTGAATGGGATAATTAAATGTGACCCTGAACTTGGAGGCTGGTAATAGAGATGGAATTAATCACAGCAGGCAGCCAGTTCCTTAAGACGTTAAAACCGCTCTAGGACTATAATAAGGTGTCCATGGCGGACATCGCCCGTAGAGGTAGAATTCCCTGGAGAGAGGTACTCTATTGGGTGATTTGGTCATCAGTCAAGAATTAGAATGATTTGCGGAGGTCAAAAGCTATGAGAAATGAGAGAAATGTTTGGGCAGTATAATGCCAGTGACATGAAAAAAATATTTTGATTTGTGGTTAGAATTTGCCACAGAAATGCTCAGGAGTAGCAGGTCTAAAGGAGAGAAATGAGAGAGATTAGGAAATCGTTGGCAAGCCCGGAGCTGGGGATTATAGAAAGTGTACATGTCTGTGTTTTGGCAGCAGTATATCATAAAGGGGAAAGTAGCTGAGAGGAAGATGCAAGATTCCAACCATAAGTCAAAAAGACAGGTCATAAAAGATGCCTACATATCTTCTAAAACTCTAGACTTTGTCACAAGCCTTCCGATGAGCTGGTGTGGAGGAAACGCAGGAACAACCCAGAGACAGTCCCTTCAAGAGCAATTTGTAAATTAGCCTTCTTGGAAGGACCTTGAAATCGTTAAAAAACAAAGTTCTCCCCTCATGTGTCTCTTGGTAAGGCTGACTCAGGAGGAAGAGTAATCCTGCTCACCTTCAGTGGGTAAAAAGCAGCTATCTGCTGATCACTATGGTGCCTGGCCTCCTGAGGTCATGAGCTCTGGAGAACAGGCAGGAACCGGCTCCCAGAACTTGCTCTGGGTCCTGCAGTTGCCCACTAATCTAATTCAGGAATTCAGGTCTGGTGGTCATACTGCAAAGTGAGCCTGTGACCACCTGAGACAGGAAGAGGCCGATTTGGAAATAAAACAAAGGACTTTGCAAGCCTCTAGGAAGTAGAAACACATAGCCTGTTCGTTTTGGTTGTGTGAGGGGTAGAAACCATATTCTTGTCCTAGGGAAATTAAGCTGATGAGGAGAGGGGTTTGGAAGTAAGATAACAACACCAATGCGAGGAGCTAATGGGGGAAGAGCTGGTCCCTGGCTCTGAATGATGCAACTTGAGGAGAAGTCAGGACTGAACTCCTGAGTGCACTCGGAAACCTCCCCTCTGTAGCAGTGATAATTCCATATTCCGTGAGCTTAAGACATACCTACGGAGACCTCTGCCAATACAAGTCCATAGTCAAGAGAAGACATTCTTCCCAGCTAAGTCATCAGCGGGCCCCTGGGTGTAACGAGGACAGCTGGGTTAGATGTCTACAGAGCAACTTCTTTTTGACAGGGTTGCAGATAATTTTCTGTGGGAAGTATCTGAATGAGAACGAGGGTGTTGTATTCACCAGAATGGTGGGCACAGAGAGTGTGAGGAATGGCTGGCCAGCAGCCACCCGCAGGTACAGAGACCGAGGTGTGTCCCCAGGATCTGAGCAGAATGGACATCGTAAGGCGTCAGGGGGACAGACATTCAAGGGCAGCAGGAAAGTGAAGTGGACCGAGAACAGAACCCTAGGTTGGAAGAGTAGCCGAAGAGAGACTTAGAAGAAAACACACATTTCTAATCAAACTTGAAATTGTTTGCAAAGGTAGGTTTAGAGTAAAAGTTCTGTTTTCTCTTAAAATCTTTAGTTATTTACTAATGATTTTTATGGGTTTGTTTGTTTTTTTATGCTGAGTGGGAGAATGTGCCAACTCCAACACGCAGTTTGGCGAGACGAGAACGGATGGTGTCCACAAAGGCGACCACATGTATTAAACTCTGTAGTACGGAAAACCCACTCAGTGCTCCAATATGGTAGTCATCACACAAGGGCTCGTTTTGAATGCTGTACCTCTCCCTCGGCTGTCACTAAGGCTGCCTCCCTTTTTGCCTCCATCAGAGGCCTCTAGTCCTGCACTTTGCAGAAGCTAGCAATATTTAAGCTAATGGTGACAGAGTCCAAATGAACAGAATGTAAATTGGAATACAACACTTGGGTCTTTTATTCCATGTATTCATGCTGATCAGCATTTTCCTACAGACCTAGAATTATTTTGACGAGTTTATAACAACGGGGAGTTCCAGGTGTGGCTCAGTAGTGCCAGCATAATTATGGGAATTTTAAACAAAGCAAAATTCTCAAACATGGTGCCACAGACAGCCAGTTCTAGAATCCCTCTTGGACCTTACTCCCCGTTCATCTGCTCAAACTGTGTTTCATTGTCCCACGTTTACATCTAAAAGCTCTATTATGTCTCTCCCACCCACCTTCTCCCTCACCCTCAGGTAACCACTAAACTATTGACTGTGTCCATGAGTCTTTGTTTCTTTGGAGAGATGGGTGGGGGGGAGTAGGGATGGGGAATCAAACAAACGGTGATGGAAAGTGAGCTGATTCTGGGTGGTGAGCACATAATGCGATGTATAGACAATGTAATGTAGAATTGTACACCTGAAAACAAGGTAATTGATATCAAACAATGTCATCCCAATACATTTAACAAAAAATAAAATAAATAAAAAGATGAAAAATAAATAGAAAACCTATTATGTCACCTTTCACAGTCAATCTACAATTGATCTAGAATCAGTTTTCTGTATGATATGAATTTAAATTCTAGTATTTTGTGTTTGTATTTCCCATATGGATATCCAGTTTTCCCAGCTCCATATATTGAAGACTGTCCTTTATCCACTGAACGGCATTGCCACCCTAGTGACACATCAGTTGTTTACATATGTGTGTCTGTGAATTCTCTATTTTAATATCCCCACACCAGTGCAACAATGGCTGAATTTCTGAAGATTACACATAAATTTTTGTTTTTTTATAGAGTAAATCCTCTTGCTTTGTTCTTCATGATTCTCTTGTCAATTTTCCACCTCTTTCAATTTCTGTTTAAATTTTACAATAAAAACAAGTTATCAGTATCCACAAGATAACCTATTGGGACTAAGGTTTTCTATTAGTCTTTGTTTTTCAGTGGTTTTATTTTAACACACTTACCTTTGGTTTTGATTTTATTTCTATTCATTCTGTTTAGGCTGTAGAGTTGGTTTTGAATCTATGGATTTAAAGTTTCATTTGTTTTGGAAAATTCTCAGCCTGACTCTTTCCAAATAATGGTTCTTCCCCATTCTTTTTCTCTCTCTATCTCAGACTCCATTTAAATATATGTGAGGAATTTTTACTACATATGTCTTTTCTCTTGTCGTTCCTTTATGTTCCTTCTATACCACTTTGTTGATAATTTTTATCATATATGGGTGTTGAATTTTGTCACATGTGTTTTCTGCAATGATTCAAATGATCTTATGAAGTTCACCCTTTGTATTGACACTGTGGTGTATCACACTGACTGATTCACAGGTATTGAACCAACCTTGCATTCCTGGAATAAGTCCCACTTGATCATGTTGTATGATCTTTGAATGTATTGTTAAATTAGGCTTGCTAATATTTTGTTAAGGATTTTTGCACCTAGGTTCACCAGGGATTTTGACCTGCAAGTTTTATTTTTGTGTGTGTCATCTTTGCCTGGTTTTGTTATCAGGTAGTACTAGCCACGTTAAAATGTGTTTGTAAGTATTTCCTATTCTGCTAGGATTGGGACGAGTTTGAGAAGTATTGGTATTAATTCTTCTTTGAATGTTTGGTAGAATTCACCAGTGATTCCAAGTGGTCCTGGACTTTTGTTTGTCAGGAGGTTTTTGATTATTGATTCAATCTCCTTGCTAGTAATTGGTCTTTTCAGATTTTCTTTTTATCATGATTCAATCTTGGTAGGTTATCAGCTTCTAGAAAGTTTTCCATTTCTTATAGGTTGTCAAATTTGTTGGTGTAGAGCTGTTCCTAGTAGCCTTTTATGATCCTTAACATTTCTCTGGTATCAGTTGTAATAGCTCCTCTTTCATTTTTGACTTTATTTATTTGAGTTCTCTCTTTTTTTCTTGGTGAGTTTAGCTAACGGTTTCTCAGATCTGTTGATTATTTTTTTCTTCTGTCATTTTAGTCTCTATTTCATTTATTACAACTCTGATCTTTGTTATTCATATTTTTTTTTCATCCTACTAACTTCGGGCTTTGTTCTTCTTTTTCTAGTTCTTTGAGATGTAAAGATAGGTTATTTATTTGAGACTTTTCTTGTTTCTTGAGGTAGGTACTTAACATGGCATCAATCCCAAAACTCATATTTTTTTAACTTTGTTGTTTAGTCCTGAAATAAAAGCTAAACTACTCTTTGAACACCCTGGATACCCTCAGTTGTTTGTTCAGGTTTATATACTACTTTTCAGCACCACTACCTTTCAAAACACAACAGTAACCCTGTTTTTATTCCACTGATCTTAAAGCAGTTGATTTTTTATCAAACAAGGAAAAGTAAAATAGTAATATTACAAAAAGCTGTCAGGAAGAGTAATATAGAAGTAATTGCCACTTATTCTTACTCAGAAAGAGTCAGTGATTGAGAATCATCAACAATTGATTTGACTAGTCCTTTGCTCAGATCTGTAAGTTTTCAAACCATCTTTTAGAAACGAACACTTTTAAAATCTTTGTACATATTATGTCACAAAGAAAGCTGACTCTGGGTGGTGAACACATACTGTAACACATAAATGAAGTACTGTAGAGTTGTACACCTGGAACCTATGTCATTTTTACCAACCGATGTCACCCCAACAAATGTAACAATAAAAAAAATGTAGCCCAAAATAATAAATTATTAACAAATTTTATAAAGTGGCATTGGATCTTAATCTGCATGCCCATATCATGTGCGTGCACATGACACTTCTTGTGAGAGCATTTCTGAGAGCATTCTTAAAGTGTAAGAAAGTAGGTGTGGATATAATTTCTAATACTCTTTTTATGAAGACACACGGGAAATGTTTGTTTCTGGTTATAGTCCCAGGACCAGATCTTTTCCCGAAGGAGGATTTTGTTTTTCTTTCAAGGGTGCTTTGATGCATTAATTGAGTCCTTGATCCTTGTTTGTGTGGATGACGGAAAAGCTTCGGCTGAATGAGTGCCCTTCCTTTAGTAGACACGCAGGCCTATTTGGTCACTACTGATGCCATCTCCTTTTCCTGCCCCTGTTTTCTCTCGGATCCAGATTTCTCACTCAGTCCTGGTTTATTTTGTAATGTTGCATGTCTTTATATAAGAAAATTTTTTAAAGAACGATACATCAGGAAAATAAAATGAACTGATTTAAGATGAGTCATTCTCATCTATAGCCAGCTACCTAATTGAAATCATGGTACCTTTAATCAATATTATTAGCATGATGCAATTTCATAAATATATAGTATGTATACTATGGTATTATCTTATTCATGGTTCAAATAAGACTATACTAAAGCAATATACAGAAAAATGACCGAGATTATTACAGAGGATTTTAGGGAGAGGTTTTTCTTTTACTCATTTGTGTAATGAATTAATGTATGATAAAAGGAGAATGGACAGAGGGAATAATTATAACATTAATATAATTCAGAAAATATTTTTAATTAAATGGATAAAACCCTATCTTTCCCTTTATATATCATCTAGATAAACTCAATACATTGGCATTTAATTAATTAATCATTGGACATGGTTAATTTATTCTGTTACATTTCCAGTCCTAAACATTATTATGATTGCCATGGATTGGCCGTGCTATATAATACCTGATTTTTAAATATTAGTTTAAACTGAAATGTTCTTAAAAAGAAATATAGATAATAACTGTAAATAGAGAGGAATTTTGAAAGTCCTAATGTGACTACTTTATTTTATATTCCTACCAAACTAATTATGAAAATAAACTTCCTGAAATAAAAAGAAAATATTATGTAAAAAGCAAATAAAAATGGCTCTGCTTCTAATTAGAACAAATGTTATGGTCTCTTAAAGTTACTCTTGATTTAATATGCTTTTCTTTTCATGTATAATTATTGTGAGAGCTCCTTCTGTTTGTACTCACAATGTTTCAGAAGAAAAACAATAGAAAGCAAATTTCCAGAATCTGGCAATGATTTCTGCTTTTGAAAACAGGTTTTTCAAGTTTTCTAAAAACATTTCCCTATTGGAACAACTTTTGTTTTGTTTTGCATAAATAATTTCAAAACAATAAAGAGCATTTGAGGTTCTCTATTTTTTAAATAGGGGTTTTATTTATTTATTTATTTTTTAAAATATATTTTATTTATTTATTTATTTTTGACAGGGAGAGAGAGAGATACAGAGACAGAGACAGAGAGAGAACTAAACTGGGGGAGCTCCCAGTTCAGCATATGGTTCTGCATGGGCCGGGGCCGGGATCCGATCCCTGGTCCCCAGCTCTGCAAAGTGAGCGCTTAACCCACTGAGCCATCCCGGCTTCCCCGGGGTTTTATTTTTAAAACAAGGCAAGAGAGTCCTGCTACGGCCTTTACAATGAAACTTTGGTAATTGCCACTTACCAAGTGTGTTAGGTGCAGTATGTCATTGCTCATGACATGCACAAAGTACAGGTAGTTAGTGAATGCAGGTTGGTCACTTTGTGCCTGTTATTTGATGTACAGTGAATGCTGTTAGGCTTTTCCTGTTGTGCCCTTACGTAAACCACATACAAATGATCTGATTCATATTGGACAGAATGACAGAGAAGTTTACCGAAGCTGCACAGCTTCCAAATGTTGACACCAGGCAGCTAATGACCCCACAATTCCCACCACAATTGTCGTAACTCTATCAGAATGTCAAAGCTAAACATTTCAGAAGAAAACATATGAGGAAAGCTTTGCAACTTGGGGTAGACAAAGATTTATTAGAGAGAAGACAGAAAACATTAACCAAATAAAGAAAAAGTGATAAGTGGAACTACAAAATTAAAAACTTCTGCTCTTCTAAAATTAGATCATGCTAACAGTTGTCTGCAGTATATGGGGGAAAAAACTGACCTGTATACTTTAATAGCATAAATTTTTTTGTACGTAAATTATATCTTTTTTTTTTTTTATTTTATCTTCAGTGCATATTTATTTCTATTTTACTCTTGACAGATAGAGAGAGAGACAGAGACAGAGACAGCTAGAGAACCGAACTGTGGGAACTCCCCAGCTCAGCATGTGGGTCCTGCCTGGGCCGGAGCCGGGATTCGATCCTCGGTCCTCGTGGCCTCAAAGCGAGCGCTCAACCCGCTGAGCCGTCCCAGCTTTCCCCATAAATTATATCTTAAAACTCTTATACAAAGACATGATTAATAAGATAAAAAAGTAAACCACATACTAAGAAAAAGTATTTGTGAAATGAATATGTGATGGAGGACTTTTATTCAGAATATAAAAATATCTCTTATAAAAGAAAACAAAAAGGAAGACAAAATAAAACATCATCAAAGTTTTGAACACATACTTCACAAAACACTACTTACAAATAGTCAAAAAGCAGGTAAAAAAACACTCAACATAAACAGTCTTCAAGATAATAAATAATAAAACTGTGATGAAATATCACCACACATGTAATAAGTTAGAAAGACTGAAAATACTAAGAGTTGGCTAGGATATGGAATTGTTGGAACTCTCCTACATTGTCGGTGGGAGTGAATTATGATGCAACCTCTTTGGCAAAATGGTAGAAGCTCTGCACAATCTTATTTTCCTCCAGAGAGAATTGAATTATTCTTCTAGTTAGCAGGAAGGATACCAGATACTCCCTTGATTTAATCATGCCTGGTGTGTTTTCAGGTTGCCTTCTAGTGCATAAAAGTCTTCTCTCAGAGCCTGGGGCTCTATCTTCTCCTTCCTGGAGTTAACCATGTTACAAATAGCATCTAATGCCGTTCCCAACAAGGGGGATAAAATGATTAAAGTTATAGTGCTTTTCTTTAAGAGACTCAGAATTACAGAGTTGAACAAAACCAACATTGATACCTCGGATACATCATGGCAGCTGGGGAGATATCACGGAGCCACTGACATACTTCCATTTTCAGTCTTCTCTACCTTGGGTCCTGAAATTTAAAAATATTTGCCTTCTCAAACTCTGTTCACTGATTCCATCGGTCATTGATGGGGCAGCCTGCCCACAGGTTTTGTAGATTATTAATCCTCTGACTTCTTATAGTTCCAGGAGTAGGGCTAGAACTCATTTATACTAAAGACAATGGACCAAAAGAAGAGGGCAGCTGCATCCATAGGTAAAAGTTCTAGACAAGTACGGACGCCATGATTCTGCACGAAGCATTTGACCTAAGCCTGGAAGAATAAGCCGGCTCTCCCAGGTGTGGATGGTAGGAAGTGGGAGGAGGGTTGATATACACCAGGGGTATCCAAACTTCCGACTTCCCTGGGCCACACTGGAAGGAGAAGCATTGTCTTGAGCCACACATATATACACTCACACTAATGATAGCCTATGAGCTAAAAAAAAAAGGTCACAAAAAAATCTCATCGTGTTCTAAGAAAGTTTATGAATTTGTGTTGGGCTTCATTCGAAGCCGTCCTCAGCTGCCTGCGGGCCGCGGGATGGACAAACTCAACGTATACTGTGAGCACCCCATGAATCACGAATTTAGTGAGGAAAACACAAGGTTGAAATGGAGAGATCATAGTGGGTCTTGACAGTAGACCAGCCTGAGTAGTTAGGTGTTGGATTTTGCAAGCGACTCGGTTCTTATGTCTCCAGATCTCTCCCGCCATCACTTAGGATTCTACTGAGGTGTTTATGTAGTGAACAGTTCCGTGTCCATTTCATAAAAATTCCACACCTAGCCAATAGTTTGTGGCTGCCAGTCGAGGTAGATTTGATACTGGTTACTGGGTCAAACTGGGTCCACGCCAGGTCCGCTCAGCTCAGTGACGTCCCTAAGTGAAAGCTGATGTCGTATGTAACATGTAATTCCTCAAGACGGACTCCAAAGGTAATGTACAACCTCCGTGTGACATCGGCCTTTGATCGTTTTGAAGGGAACATCTGCGTCGATGTACAGTCACAAAGGGTGACATCAACAAGTGTGCTTTCCAAGGTCTTGAATCTGTTGCACTATTTTTTTTTTTTTTCCTGACACAGCCCCAGTTCATTGAACTTCTGGGCACACAGCAAGGGACATCTGTTGAGCTGAGCATTTAGTAATTGGTATGTTAATTAAAAATGACTTTCGGCCTTTAGCATTTTGTTTATTTTTCATGATACAGATACCCTGTGGCATTTCACAATGGGTGTTGTCTTAAACATATGCATCAACAAACTCAGCTATTCGTTATTGCTTCCGGACTTGAAGTTGTACATGATGTCACTTGGAGTGCTTCGTTTCACCGTTCTCTGGCCGGAATATTCTGGGCTGTCCTCCAGGATCAAGATTAGCTCGGTGGGGTTCCTGCATCTGTCACATCTGGAGTATCTCAGGGTAGCCTGCACTGTTCATCACATAGGGCAGCTTGCTTGTATTGCACAGTCAGCCGCATTTTACCAAGTTCCCTGCTCTCTAAGGCAGGATCCTGGTGTAGCGTTCGCAGTACTCGCACTCACACCAGGACAGACGCAGACTGAGCTAGAAACCATTCCGCACATCTGTGGGACATAGGAGGAAGGAGGCACGGCCCTTCCCTTCGGAACCACGGATTTTAAAGAGAGGTGATACGTGGCTCGTGAGAAGAGGTAGGCAAGCTCTCCATCATAACTATAACACACAGGGCAACAGCAAAAAAAATAATCATAATAAAATGAACCTGCCTGAACATGTGCAGCACCTGTTGGCCGTTCTTCCTTTTTTCCCCCTATCCAGCCTCCAGCAGAAGGGTTGTCCGTTTCCGAAAACACTGAAGGTTGACGGAAGTGGGGCTGAGCTTTAAAATAGTTACATATTGGACAAGAAGGTCTGGAAGTATGTAAATAGACCAGGCTTTATAGGCACACACAGACAGACGTAGATGTAGATATACGAGGGCTGTCCAGAAACACAATCCAGCCGTAAATGCCTCTCTTTTTCCTAGTCCGTGGCTGGACACTTTCCAGGCAGCCCTCGTCTAGCGTTTCCTCAAAGGGAAGTTTACACTTTCTCACTTCAATGTAAACACAGTACTTAGTGTCCCAACGCGGACACACACGTACGAGAGCCCGCTGGGTCGTCGTCACTAACTGCTTTACGCTTAAAAGCTTGAATCGTCCCGATTCTGTGACCCGGCTGCTGCTGTTAGCTCTATGATCAAGACGAGGAAACTGAGGTGCTGGGTAGTTGTCACAGGTACATCTCTCCACGGCCTCTTGCTACTGAGACCCATGGCTGGAACTGGCAGCAGGCTGTCTGTCCAGGGCCCACGCCACTCCCCACACTTACTGTCCTTCCAGCCGCCCATTCTAGAAAGCCATCGTTGATGTTTGTATCTCGTACTTCGGAAGCTGCCAGTAATACTCAACAACCCACCCTTTTCTTTCAACGTGGCACCGCTTTGTGTGGCTCAATCTGGTTGACACCTTGTGCTGTCTTCTGTTGTTCAGCTCTTGTGGTATTTGAAAAGGTGTAAGCCCTGTCTCCTCCACAAATGGTATGTTGTAAAAGTGAGGCAATACTTTTATTTTTATTTCAGAAAATTCACAGTTGCACTCAGCATGGTGTCTTGCATCAAGTGTATCAATACTTATCTTTAACCAATTAAAAATGAAAACAGGCGGTGAGTCGGTATTTCAGACGTTGAGCACAAGGGAGTGACCCATGTGAAATACCTTGGGCAATCCAGGCCAAATCACATTTGCTGGTGATTTCCCATGTGATGGGACCCACTCGATACATTTCTCAGACAATGACTCTCCTTATTTGACTGTACGTAGCCCAGAATCTCTGGACCTTGACCCTCAGAGTCTCTTCAGCCATGGCGGATGGGCATAGACGCTAAGTATTGTTTATAGATCACGTCTATTCAGTGACTGCACATGACCTAGAAAATCTTGGAGAATAAACTTGCATAATACAACTTCTAGACTCACCCCCAAATCAAAAGCTGGTTCATTCATATCCATGGCTCTGGGGTCAGATTCTGAGTGACTTTGCTGATACAAGCCCATCGCTGGCCTGGGACCGCTCCTGCCATTCACTCTTCTTTTCTTTATGCTCCACCAAAGCTGCGTGTCCTCAGTGCCCCATCCAACTACACACTCGGGGTCTTTGTTTGTCTTCTGTCCTCACCATACCGGCCAAGTAAGGAAGGTTGTGGGGACTGTTCTATCAGAAGCCTTCACCGTGCTCCTCAGCTGCTGGGCAGGTTCTGTGTCCCCTCTAGATCCAATGACACTCTTCTGTACCTGACAGATCGGGTAACTGTCGTTTAGGATGATCCCTCCCTTCTACAAAAACGTGACACCTTCAGGCATGACCCGTCTTCCTGCCTCTGCTCACCGTCAGGGTGTTAGTGTTCCGTGAGTGGAGCCTGGAACTGTCTGTGTTAGAACGCGGCTTGTACATCTGAAAAGCTAGCCGGTGTCCTCTTTAGAAAGGTCAAAGCCTAAACCAGGAAACTCTCGCAAGGGTGGTGAACGTCTTAGTTCAAGTAACACATTTATCTTCCAGGCCCGTATGGCAATAAAATAAATAAATAAAAATACAAAGGCCCGCAGTCAGATAATGCATGCTCTTGGAAGACTTCGCATTGAATTGGTTTGATTTCCTGTCTTGAAACAGGAAAATGACATAGTTCTCTCTAAAGATCTTGCTGTCCCTACGAGTAGCTTATTTGACGGCTCATCCTAACAGACCTGCATTCTTGTCACCAAAATGCCAACCTACTGTTTCTAGAACTTGTCACTGTTTGTGTTTATCACTGGCCACCTGTGAGTTGGGAGGTATCAGTAGGGAGGGGGAAAACAGGGTCTTTTATTTTTATCTCCTATGCTATAATACTTTTGACATCTTGACAATAAAATGCATTTGTTTGTTATTTTAGTCAAGATAGAGAATATGTAGCCTATGTGACACACTATACAGTTCAGTGACCATTTAATCAAGGTTCTTAGCAGGTGATTTATTATTAAAAACTTGAGTTTGAAACAACTCGGGGTTGAAAAGGATCAATGATTTCCTAATTTAGGTGTTTCAGAACCATATTTCTATAATTGATAATATTTATTTTTAACTTTAAATTTTTTCAGTGTTTCTTAGGTCTTTCAAAATGTGTTTCTTCTCATCTGGATGTTTTTTTAAACATCTTTATTTTTTATGTGTTATGGACCAAAACATTTTTTCCAGTTCACATCAGAATGCTGGTATGGTTGGATAAATGCCACCGCTGGGTGATTATTTCATTGTTTCGTTGCAGATCAGTGATCCGGGGCTACCTCATTTCCCTCCCAAGTTTTGTGTTTTCTCTTTGTTGTATGTTATGACTCTCCTTCATTCTTGTGGTCATTCATGTCACAAAAGTATTTCTAAACGTGTGTTCCTCCTTGCCAGGGAAAGCCGCGCGCTTTTGTTCTGAACAAATAGCTTTCTCCGAAGCTTAGGAAAATTTCTTTCGTGCCTATCACTCATTTGTTCACTCAGCAAATACCTACTGAGCGCCTACTCTGTTCCTGTCAGTGCTCTAAGTTCAGGGGGCAGAGCAGATGTCTGCAGTCCAGGGGAGACTGACAAGAAAATGCAAATCATTGATTTTGACTGTTGACGGCGTTGTGGGGATCCATGCAGCAGAACCAGACGTAGAGTGTCGTACATTGGAGGGTGCGTTCATGTAAAGCAGTGTCACGCTGACATTGGAGCGGAAACCTGAAGGAGCTGAGGCAAGGAGCCATGTTCATTTTGCAGAAGCGTTCCAGATGCAGGGAGCCCAAGTAGTCTGAGGCCCGACTCTTCACTAGATTGAGAAATGTGGTGGCCAAGTCGAGGAACTCAGAGAAGGCCGGTGTGGCTGGGGCGCATTGAGCAGGGCTGACAGAGGAAATGTCTGAGGGCCCAGTCCTCACCTTGGAGAGGCTCTCATCACCGTCACACTCTGCTAGCTCAGGAGAAATGCATCTTGACAATCCTGGGCTTGTCTTTATTTTTGTTGACGCTCATTCTTTTTGTTCAAATTTCTTTGTCTATCTTAATGCTTCCAGATGAAGCCTCCGTTGGGTCTTAAAAGCTTACCAGCACAAATCATCAATTATACGCCTATCCTTTTCATGATTTATCTGATACATTCATATTTTCGATCTCCACTGATGTGCCTAATTTCCAAGCATGTGACACAGCATCAGGTCTATCAATTAGGGCCCACAGAGTTCGTGCTTCTTGGATCAAGGTATGTTTGTACACAGGAGACCGTGCATGAGCATCGGGAGTGCTCACTGCTTGCAGGAGCCGCAGGTCTGTTCTCCTGAGGGAGAATGGTCTGGGCTCTGGATCCCTTCTGAGCCTACGCTGGGCTCCTTCTGAGTTAAAGCTCATCCCTCACCACTCTGGTGTGACATTGCTTAACTTTATTCTAAAGACCAGACTGAAGTCAGCCAGGATACAGTGTAAGAGGCTATTTAGTAGATTCATCAACTGGCCAGTCTCCCGCGCAAATATCCCTCCTGTGGGGAAGGCATCGTTTTGATTGGATGTATTTGCTTATGGGATGCCACGTGTTTTCTATCTTACGTAGCATCCTACTGGTCTCTCCTGCTCAGACTGGATGCATCTCATTGGATATTTACCCCCCGCTACAAATGATGCATGCTTTCCCACATGGTGGTCCCTGAGTGAGAGATGTCAGGGACAAGTTAAACAGGAACATTTATACACTTGAGGAAGTTTTCCCCTGGACACAGTTCTCAGTGGATATGTACACTTGGCATTTCCTCAATAGTAGGTAGGTATATAAAACTGAATGGTCACAATTGACATCTTTTTTTTGTTTGTTTGTTTTTTCCAGCTCATGGGTACTCATTTCTTCCATTTTCATTTCTGTGGCAGCTAAACGAAGCAAAATCATTTATTTTCTTTTGCAACCATGGAGAATTTGTTAATGATGCTAGCTAGGTTCTGAATAATGATGAAATATAATTCTAGGCTTTAAAAATAAATACAGTTATTTACTGGATTAAAGAGTGTATTTTTCAGAAGTACAAGAATATTTTTAAAATTTTTCCTACATAATCAAATAAATGCTAAGTAAGTGCAATTCACAGACTAATAACGTCCTAGGGCTAAGACGACTCGGGGACTTTGATCTCTTATTGCTTGGACTAATTTCACTGTAAAAGAAATAAGGTACATCTGTTTCTACAACTTTAAAATGTTTACTGCACATAAAAATGTCATTAATTCAAACTGTAATAACCATTTTGCTCTAGTAACACACATATATCTTTTTTCCTGAGAAATTGAGATTGCCATGTGAAAGTTCATTAGATAACAATACCACCATTTTTTTCCAAAAGGATGAAGACAAATAACAGAATACGAACCAAGTAGGCACTTATAAATATTTGTATCAAATAGTGTGTCAGCCGGCTTTATATATTTTCTTGATGTGTAAACTAGAAAAGTATGAGAGAGAAGAATTGTGAGAGGAGCAAGAAGAGAAAAGAAGGAAGAGAGAGGAGAGAATTCAGGAGGGATAAAGAGATGAGATAATATAAATAGAAAAAAATTAGGGATTCTAGATCGGGAGACTTCTGATAAGACCGCCAAATAGACTATAATATAGATTCTAAACACAGTTATTATATGTACTTACTATTCGTAATAATAATTATTGTTCTGACGTGCTACATATATTGTGTTTATTTCTAAATGTGATGAAAATTAAAAAGAATGAGGTTTCACTCCCAGTGGGTTTCTAGCAGAATAGATTAACCTGTCACCTGAGAAGATGGTGTTTGAGGAGAGTGAAAATGGACAATAAAGGGAGCCATTTGGAATTTTTGGACAAAAGAGGTTGAGAAATTGTCTTGATCATGTAAATAAATTGCCTCTGCATGTTCTAGTCTTTTATTTTACGAGAAATAGTGTGAACATAAAATGAGTTGCAGTTTAAGAAAACCTAATGGATCATTACTATTATTTTCTAAAGGCAAGTTAGTTCTAAGCCGTGTAGCGATGGGAACGTGGGAGGCTACCGTTATCTAATACTTGAACAAAATGCGGCTCTTACACACCCCACAATGCTGCCAGGAAATCTGAACTCACTGGTCAGCATTTCTTACACAGATCAGAGCCTCTAGGGTGCCCACTCCCTGCATGTGTTGGGTGTGTCCTCCTAGACATCAGCTCCGATTGAACATCTGTTTTTTGTTGTCATTGAGATCTGTCTCATTTGGACTGCCTACAAGAGTGTGGGGTCATTAGTTCTACAGTACGATGGTCTCCAGCAAGTCAGCCTTGTTGGAGGATTCATAACGTCAGAGAAGCCATAAGCTTAACAGTTCAGACCACGGTCTGCATCACACCCGGGGTCCTCCTGGGCATGATTTCAAACAAGCTTGCCAAACTATCACAAGAGTGCTCTTATATAGCACATATCGCCTGGAATCAGGGCAAAATGATATTTTCTGAATCTGAGAGTAAAAGCATGTCATGAACAAGGTAAGAGAAGTGTCTGCTAAGTTACCCAGGTCTAAGGGATGTTGGATGAAGTGAACAGCCATGAGACTTAAGCTCTATTCATTTCTTTATCTGATTATTAACTCTAGCTTATCGTTCCTCATACTGAACAACTGAAAACACTGTTTTATGTCCGAGACCATCTTGCTAAAGAGGAATAGAATCACCTGTTGTCATTATATGTCTTTAATACTCTTATCATATGTGATAGCTAGAAAATCAGATTCTCTGTCATTTGAATTATTTTGATCATACAGAAGCCATATGGTACCATTACAGGTTTTAATATGCGTTGTTGTAATGTGAAATGGTTCAGTCTTTTCTACCTAAGAAATCCGTGTTTGTGTTCATGTGTTTAACCATGTCCTTCTAAAATGTGATACACATGTAATCGCATCCTAAAATGTAAAAATATCCTTTTTCATATGGTAGCTAAAGTTCTGTGGGAGACTATTAGTAAGGTAGCTGTTGATTTTATTTAGATATTTGTGATTTTATATATATATAAAATATATAATATATAAAATATATATATACACACACAATTTATTTAAGAAATGTAGACCTATATCTACCCATGTTCACAATTTGAATGTAAATATAGTAAAACAAAAAAGGTGATAGACATAAAAGAAATGGATTAACGATCTTAATGTGACATAGCACCACAAAAGTCATGTTAGCCAAATCTTTATTTTAAAACTGGGGAGCAGGTCTAATTTCACCCCTCTGTTTCTTAGTTGTTTTCTATTTTACAAAGTGAATGTGTTATTAACACATAAGAATCCCTGAAAAATCTGTGTGTGTGTGTGTGTGTGTGTGTGTGTGTGTCTTGATTGATGTCAGTATAATTGAATTATTTTTATGTTTGACAGTTATTCTTATAAGCTACCAATAGGACTGTGTGTCATGGTCCTCTTTGTCTTCCTGAATGACACGTTGCTCAGATAGATGCCCTATCTGTGCCACATGCCCGTATGTCTCTGTGATGGCTTCCCAGCTGCCCACAGTTACACGCTCGAGTTTGCTTTGGTTATACGTGCAGTGGGTTGAATCACAGTACAGAATGCTAAGTAACTGAAAAATTATTGACTCATTTAATCAGTCTAGTCTTATATTTTCTTGTAGGAGGATGTCAAAAATGAATATATGCAAAAAGAACAACAAAAAGAATGGGACAATTTCAAGGTACAAAACTTACTATATATCGCAACAAAATGTACAAGATAATTCATCATTCTTTCCTTGTGGTAGACTATATTACATTAATGATACCCTTTACAGAGAGCATGAATGTCAAGGGAAACAAAGTATAATAAATGGAGATTAACAAAAATATCTCTACTGAGAAATATATATTTTTAGTGCCTTATAGCTTAATAGTGTCTTGTGGAAAACATGTAAAATTGTACTGACTCCATTTTCCCCTCCAAATTCAGAGGGAAGAATATGCATTAAGTACCTACTGTGTGCTAAGCAATTTATACGTGTTGCGTCATTTAACCCCTATAACTGTAATTATTGCGTTTCTTATTTTATGGAAGAAGAAAGTAAGGACTGGAGAGATTAAGAAACTAGTTCAGGCAACACAGAGAGTTAATGTAACCGTCAGTAAATCTACCTGCGTTTGCCCAATTACAGAGTCAGTGACTTCTTTACAATTGGGTGATGCTTCCTACGAGGGCTGCCAAATGTGGTTGGCAAGTAAGGATTAAGCTACCTTTATTTTGCAATAGATGTGAAAGAAAGAGTAGTGACTGGTGGTTTTTACACCGGGATGGGATTGCTGCAATTTGGGACAACTAGAAAAAATGACTGCTGGAATCCTCCTTCCTATTATCATCACATTGTCTGCCATTATGCATCCAGAACTTTGTGTAAGATACACAGAGTGGGAGACCTCCTTCAAAGATGTCGTTTGTGTGTATGTTGAAGGGTCTTTAGAAACAAAAGAGGGACAACTGGGGATTGTGGCACGTCGGACACATGTAGTCTCCAAAATACGTGGGAACAAAGCCCCACAACATAAAGGTCTAAGATAGCGCTCGACCTTGTAAAGTAGCGACCTCTCTTTATTTTTCTGGCTGACGCAGTAGAATGGGGTATGAGACACCACACCGTCAAAACAAAGGAACCATGGCAGGCAGAGATTTTAAGTAGGACATTTTATTAGAACAAAACAACAGCCAACTCCAGTGGCCTCCGCACACACCTGGGGGAGCAGGTGGTGGCTCCGCAGGTCACTCAAAGTTGTGCCCTGGCTGGGGTCAAACATTTCAGTGCTAAGACAGGCTGCCCCAGTCGTTATGAGTGCGTGGTCTTCACCGATGATGGTAATAGGGTCAGTGCTTCCTTGTCACCCGGGTAATGTCAGCAGCAGGAAGAGAAACACTATGACGTGTAAAAAGAGGGCAAGGCCCTCAGAGAAACACGTGCATCAGAAATTCAAAGTTACAGCTTCTCCTCATATCTTTGTGTTTATAACTAGCTCCATTGGGCAATAACTCAGATAGTAATTTTCAAAGAGTTTTTTTTAATAGATATTGTGTATAAATTATATTTTCTATAGATTTGACTTGGGTGAAAAGTCTGTCCTTAAAAGTTCTAAGAGAAGGCATCCAAATTGGTAACGAAGAAGTTAAACTGTCACTTTTTGCAGACGACATGATCCTTTATATAGAAAATCCTAAAGACTCCACCAGAAAACTGTTAGAAATAATAAATGAATACAGTAAAGTTGCAGGATACAAAATCAATGTACAAAATAATTGACAGCATTTCTAGATACAAACAATGAAACTTCAAAAAAAGAAATGAGAAAAATGATACTGTTTGCGATCAAAACAAAAATAAAATACTTAGGAATAAACCTAAGAAAGAGCATGAAGAACTTATAAACGGAAAATTATAAGACATTATTAAAAGAAATTGAGGAAAATACAAACAAATGGAAGGATAGTCCATGTTCATTGATTGGAAGAATCAACATACCGGTAGGTAAAATGGCCATATTACCCAAAGCAATATACAGATTTAACGCAATTCCCATAAAAATCCCACAGATATTCTTTCAAGAAACAGATAAAAAAAATTATCAGATTCATATGGAACCACAAAAGGCCCCGAATCACCAAAGCAATCCTCCAAAAAAAATAAATAAATAAGGCTGGAGGCATCACACTCCCTGACTTCAGTCTGTACTACAAAGCATCAATAATCAAAACAGCTTGGTATTGGCAGAGAAACAGACATACAGACCAATGGAACAGAATAAAAAACCCAGAAATAAACCCACAAATATATGAACAGATAACTTTTGACAAAGGAGCAAAAAATATAAAATGGGGAAAAGAAAGCCTCTTTAGTAAATGGTGCTGGGAAAATTGGAAAACCACATACAAAAGAATGAATCTGGACTATGAACTCTCATTACATACCAAAACTAACTCAAAGTGGATCGTGGACCTCCACATAAGATCTGAAACAATTAAGTGCATAGAAGAAAACATTGGCACTAAACTTATAGACCTTGGGCTCAGAGAGCACTTTATGAACCTGATTCCAAAGGCAAGGGAAGTAAAAGCAAAATAAATGAACGGGACTATATCAAACTAAAAAGCTTCTATACAGCAGAGTACCATCAACAAAGTAAAAAGGGAACCTACCAAATGGGAGAAAGTATTTGCAAACAATGCCTCTGATAAGGGACTACTATCTAAAATATATAAAGAACTCATACAACTCATCAACAACAACAAAAAAAAACGATCCAATTGAAACATGGGCAGAAGACCTAAACAGGGACTTCTCTCCTGAAGACATACAGCCAACAAATACATGAAAAAATGCTCATCATCACCAGCAATTAGGAAAACGCAAATTAAAACCACAATGAGATACCACCTTACACCTGTTAGAATGGCTATAATCAACAAGACAAGGGATAACAAGTGCTAGAGAGGCTGTGGACAAAAAGGAACCCTCATACACTGCTCGTGGGAATGTAAACTGGTACAACCACTGTGGAAGGCAGTGTGGAGACTCCTCAAAAAACTAGGAATGGAATTACCATTTGATCCAGCAACCCCTCTCCTGGGTATCTACCCAAAACACCTGAAAACCTTAATCCACAAAGATACATGTACCCCAATGTTCATCGCAGTACTGTTCACGGTGGCCAAGTTGTGGAATCAACCAAAGTGTCCTCTGATAGATGACTGGATAAAGAAGTTGTGGTACATTTACACAATGGAATACTCCTCAGCAATAAGGAAAGATGAAATATAGCCATTTGTGACAACATGGATGGACCTTGAAAACATCTTATTAAGCGAAATAAGTCAGAATAAAAGAATCAAGACACATAGGACCTCACTCATAGGTGGAATATAAAACTGAAAGGAACAAAGAAACAAAGACTCATGGACACAGTCAATAGTTTAGTGGTTACCTGAGGGTAAGGGGGGAGGGGGAGGGGGCATCAAACACACGGGGAAGGAAAGTGAGCTGATTCTGGGTGGTGAGCACGTAATGTGATGTATAGAAAATGTAATGTTGAACTGCACACATGTAAACAATGTAACTGATAACAAGCAATGTCACCCCAATAAATTTAACAATTAAAAAAAAAAGTTTTAAGAGAGATTCTCTCCTTTTTTTGTTTTTCCTTACTTATTTTTCTATGGAATTTGTGTCATTCGTGCAATTGTAAGTTTTGAAATCTAGGGGTGACAGAACTAATTGTCTTTAATCGTTCTTTCTTTGCAGAATAAGACGATGAAAAACTCCTTGTATTATAATGGAGTTGTTCCAGGCTTTGGAAAATGGGGCCATCACTGGACCAGCCTTCCTAAGAAACTCAAGGACACCCTGGTCAGTTATTAAAGACGCCAGCTCATGAGCAGCCAGGGACTTCAGTGTGAGCCGATTGTCTTTAGTTCATTTGAAATTGCTACAGGGACCAGATTACCTGGCACTTCTGTTCATTCCTGCGATGAGCTCGCTACTGACTCGTCCCCATAAATACATTCCCAGTATCGTATTTCTGGGGGGCATCTGAGTCTTCTTTCAACTCCTTTTCATTCTGATTTTTTCCTGATTGAGGGTCTTGTGTCATGAAAAGAAATGAAAATATCTTCCTTAACGAGGTTTCCAGGACCAAAAGTTTAAAAACAAGATTTCTGACATCAAAATCTCGATGATGGAAATACAACGCCGTGCTCTCGCCCATTAGCTGAAGTATAAAAATGCAACCAAAACAGGAAGCTAACATTCCTGCTTTTTCAACATCTGTTAAGGCAATACATCTTTTTACCACATTAAAAGCACGGCCGCATTTTCTGTGCCCTCTGAGTTGTCCCCCGTTTTCTGTGCCCTCCGTATTTAGGACGGCTGAGTCCATCTGGGCTGGCCACGTCAGAATACCACAAGGTGTTGTCACCGTGCAGAAGGTCTGAATAATTCCCCAAGAAGGGGCCCCGTGTTTTCCGTTTTCTCTGGGCTCACGAATGTGTTGCGGGTCCTGAGTGAAATGTCCATCCTGATTAAATAGACACGCCGCCCTGGAGTCTTGAGTTCAATCCCGGGAGGCCCCCAGGTGCCGGAGTGACTCTGTGTAGGGAAATGAAGCCGTCAAGTTCATGTTTTTGGAAGACCACGCTAGGGGAGGAATCAGAAGCAGGAGCAAATAAGAAAACGGGAGTGCTAGTCCCGGTGAGACATGACCAGGGCTTGCAGCCCAGGCCGTCGGGTAAATGGGTTCACCCAGCTTCAGAGAGATCCAAGAGCTACATTGAGAGACCTTAGGTCCGTTGTACGCAGACAGGTGACAGGAAAGCTGTTGCTTCTGCCCGATGGCTTTCCCACCCAAATTGCTGTTTGTTTTTTTAAGATTTATTTTATTGTTTTGACAGAGAGAGAGAGAGAGAGAGAGAGAGAGAAGGGGGAGGGCCCAGAGACGTCTCCATAGTTGTACGTCATTAGTTTTCAATATGGTTTCATTCCGTACAGGTGGGCACAGGGGAACCAGGCCGGGGACGTCCCACGTGGGAAGCACACCCCAGTTCAGCATAAGGGTCTGCAGGACTCGATCCTTGGACCCCGGGGCTGCAAGGCGAGCGTTCAACCTGCTGCGCCATCCCAGCATCCCTCCCCCGCCACCACCATCTTTTACTCATTGAACAGCCTGCGATGGGGAAGCCTTACTAGCAGTGTGTCCGTATCCCTGTGCGGACGCCAGGACTCCCCCTGACTGTCCAGCACCCGTGATGGGTGGGACGGACAGGGGGCCGCAGGACTGGGGCAGATCTGTTCTGAATCAGACGGGTCGCAGCTACAGATTTCAGTGATTTTTCAAATAAGACAGAATGAGAGGTGGAGTTAAACCTAAAAACAGAAGTGTAGTCTTTACAAATAATGTGTGTAGGTTGCTAGGTAGCTAAGTGGGTTGATTTCTGGGAATTCTGTTTTTACGTTTCTTGGTAAGGTGAAGAGGCCCGCCTTCCCTAATAGACACACCCACCCACCCACTTCTGTTCTGCAGCCCAGTCCTGTAACATAGTGACACACTCCTTCCCCGGACTATCTCCTCTCTTCTTCATGATCAGTATCACCCTCCACACTACGTGAACCGCATCAGTGCACACACGTGGGGTGTTCTGAATCTTCCCGACCACAACCGTAGAACATCGGCCCAGCCCTGATGGCATGTCATTAACCCTCAGTCATGAGGGTGATCAGCTAACTTCACTAGGAATGGACCCTCGTCCCTAACACGGTCTCCATTGTGCTAACTCCCATTCACTCTTTCACCTTGTGAAATAGTCAGACGGTGTGAAATGCTCATAAATGCAGGTAACACAATGATAGAAGGAAGACTCACACGCTCTGTGCTCTAATTCAAGAGTAACGCACTGTAAGCCCTCTTTCTGACAGAATAGAAATTAGTAGTGAACTAATAAGAAAAATTGGTTATATTGAAGAATTATGGAAAATTATGTTATATACCGTACATCATTTATATATGTGTACATATATGACTATTAATCACTGTGTTTTTATGTAGGAAGTAGAATATTTTAGTCAATTTGGTGAATTTATTAGTAATCAAAGTCTTCACAGTAATAATAGTTATTAGGAGCCTTTAAATTGATAAACTCACTTAATTCTCTCAAAACCCATATGAAGTAGCTCCTATTACTATTCCCTACTTTACAGATAAGGAAATGGAGATGTGTGGAGGTCAATGTTTTAGTGAATGTTACTGAATGTTCTTTTGTGTTTGTCAATTTGTTTCTGATAAAAACTATAAGGAAAAGACTATGTTCTAATAAACCAACTAGGGGAAGCCAGGATGGCTCAGCGGGTTGAGCTCCCAGCTAGAAGACCCAGGGACCGAGGATCGAATCCCGACCCCGGCCCGTGCAGACCCATATGCTGAACTGGGGTGAGCTTCCCATGCGGGAGGCCGCTGGCTGGTTCCTGCCCTGCACGGCCCCACCTCCACTTGTGCAGAAAACTGATGACATACAACTATGGAGACTGCTCTGGGCCCTCCGCCCTTCTCTCTCTCTCTCTCTCTCTCTCTCTCTCTCTCTCTCTCTCTCTCTCTCTCTCTCTCTCTCTCTCTCTCTGTCTCCCTGTCTCTCTCTATCAAAAACAAAAATAAATCTTAAAAAATAGAAATAGGCCAACCAATATTTACTTTGCCAAGGCCTCAATATACCCCTAAATGAGAATGAAGCAGAGCGTCTGCTACCTCTTGGGATCTCATTTATTACTGTAGAAAAGATATTTCCATAATGGTTGCTGGGGGGGTGGTCCACGGTCCCCCCGCCACCACTGTTCTCAGAGCTTGGAACCGTGTTTGATCTGAAAATACCATAAACAATAGAGGCTTTCACTAGCACGCTACTGCTTTTCTGTTTTAATGTCTTCTGTGGCATGCTGTTTCTTACCTTCCCTTATAAATAACACTGTCTTGGGGACAGTTCTTTAGATCTTTCATGCTTATACAACCATGAAAATAAATCAGCTCATGTACAAATTGCTGTCTGAAGGTGCTTTTCAAGGTCTTAGAGATGAAATGAAATACAAGAGTTGATGCCTATTCACGTAAGCGGAGCATATTGACAATCTAAGTGCTTTGAATGACCGTGAAATTATAGAAATCTAAGATAATAGACCTATAAGGGCCTTGAGAAAGCTTCTGTTCAACTTACCTGCCTTTAGGCAGGTAAGTGTCTTAAATATTTTGTGAAAATACTTTTCTGGTCTCTTTTTTATTATCTCCAAGAATAAAAGCTCCAAAGACCACCAGACTATCTCATGTGAATGATTTTTGGTTACAAAAGCGGGGAAAAAGCAACAACAAAAAACCTTTACTAAAGTAAAACCAAAGTTGACCTAATTTATATTAAATCACTATTCATTTTTCGACTGAAGAAACACAAGTCTTTTATTTTTAGTGCCTCGCTATTATCTTTTTTGACCATTTTGTTGCTTGTGATTGTCTCTTTTTAGGTTCTTTGATAATTTTTTTAAATGGAATATTCAAAATGGAAATTTTTACTAGAATAAAGCCCCACAGTTGTGCTCGGTCACTGTGTGTTTGGGTAATTTTGAGCAAAACAATTAAAGTTTGCTACTTTTCATGGTTTTCTTCCCATTTTTGTCTAACCTTCATGTTCCCACTATATGAACTGTAATTTTAGGATCTCTTACTCAGAGACCCGGGGAATCTCTTTTTCTTTGATGGAGCCTTAATTCATGTTTTCCTTTCGCAAAGGAACAATAATAATAGGAATGATTGTCACGTTTTTCCCAGCATGTAAACTTTTCTCCCAGCACAGAACTGCATGCCTCCTTTTAACAGTCTCATTCTTCAGTTTTTCATAATTCAACACTTGTTCTCTCTGCCCCACAAATCCCAGAGATCCATTCACAGCACTTCCCTGTATTCACCGGCTTTGTAATTCGAAAAATGCTCTCCTTCCTAAAACTCTTTTATAGGACAGAACACTGTCCGTTCACTGTGAAAAGAAAATAAATTATTTAGAAATGTAGGTAAAATTTTATCAATCCCTTCAAACTGCGATGGTAGAAAAAAGATGAAGACCCTAACTTGTGCCTCATTTTGTATTTTGTAACCATCTCGTGGTTTTGCATCTGTTTTGTCACCATTTGTGGGATGTGAGCTTCATGACTATGAACTATTCACACAGATGAGTATAGTAGCAGCATTCCTCATAGAGACCTTTGAAGCTCCTCAGCGCACCCGTAATTTGGGAAGGAAGTCCAGAGAGACCCGGTTTTCGGCAGCGTCTTGGCGTGGGCGTTCAGAACTTGGGGGCCTTGGAATTGTCCTGTGAGGTTTCAGCAGACGGACTGGAGGAAACCGAGAGGCGGTTTCTGCCCATTGTAGGGCACCGTGCAGATACGCCCGACTCCCGAGACTCAGATCTACATCGGGATGCTGAAGTGTGACTTCTGTCGCTTACCTTTTCCACCTATCTTGCACCCACTTGTCCTTTCATAGTCCTTCATTTCCACACTTGTTGTTACCTCTGACGTGGTCCTCTCGCCTTGACTTTGCTGGCTTGGCCGAAGGACCCCAGACCTTCTCTCTTCCTACCTTCTCCTCAGGAGGCCCCAGGAGGAATACGGTGACAAAAGTTGGGGGCCTCTGAAAGCTCCCACTGCTGTAGAGCCAGAGAGGAAGCCATTACTGAGGACACGTGACCGGGAAGACAGCACGTGTTACAGAGAGTGAACAAGGCGCTAGGAGAACTACGCCCGTTATTACAGAAAGTCATTTTTATCAGAACAGTCCTCTGTTCGTTTGTCTCTGTCTAGATATTGTGTTATTGTCACAGTCCTCACGATGCCCATCTGTGGATTTCTTGGAGTATAACTTTGAAACACTTAGACTTGCTAGAAACGTAATGTGGAAAGGACATGGTGTGATCAGAAGTGTCACCGCTCAACGGTGACTCTCATTCTTTTCGCAGACGTTCAGTACCATTCTCCTGTTCTACGTTTTTTTCTTGGTGATATTTGCCCCCCAACCCCCGACATTGACTTTAACAAGTTCCGATTGAATATTTCCCCCTGTTTATCTCACAGACACCCAGCAGAGGGACTTGCGGGTCGCATGGTAAGTCTTACGGTTGTGAGGAACCTGTTCCAGCCCCTTCAGGGTGCAGGCAAGAGAGCCAAGAGTTGTAGTTCTCTAGTGATCTCTCCACGTCACTGGGTGACACACAAGTGCTTACGGTGCACACCCTCTTCTCTTACAGTCTAGGGATGTCTAACTGTGTCTCTTTTTTACCTTGGAGTTCTCTGATGTAATAGAATCGTATCAATTTCATTTGACTCATTCCCTGTGTTCCCAGCCCCCACTTCCCAATAAAAGTACGATTTCCAAATTGTCTGCAGTGTTCCATTTTCCCATTCTGAGGGTTGTTCTTAAATTCCCAGAGATACGAAGGGTCCCAAGGAGTCCTGTATTTAATGCCACTTGATGCCACTGTCCCCTGACAGCTCATCTCAGGGGACGATGTTTCTTGGATCCCATCTTGGCCGGTGTCTCTTACTCCTACTATTTGTTCGCTCGGCCTCTGCCGATGTGGTTTTCACTTATCACATCATGTCGTCCTTCGTGCAGAGCAGAGCCTGCCGTGAGAGAATGCAGTCACGTGAGTTTGGTTCTCTACCTGAACTTTGAGTGGCCGGTCTTGTACATAATCTCACAAGTAGAAAGGGCTGTCTGAGGCCAACTGAAACTGCGTATTGGAAAATTGTAAGTTTTTAAACATACGCAACTAGTTGATAATAGAGGCCAGACAAAGAAATAACCATTTGGAACGCTCCTCCTTATGAAACCTAAAACATATGCTCACACGGCCGTGACCAGGGCTCTCTGAAAACGAGCCTGCTCCCTCCTGGGTGTGCGAGACAGCAGTGTGGAGTGCTTTCCTCGGTCAGAAGCTCTATGTCCAGCTTCTTACTTGGCCTTGAAACAGCCTGCAACAGCTCTAAGGACTGGACTCAGTGCTTTGCAGGGAGGCTTTGAGTGTCAACTGCTTCTCCCTAAGCCTCCTGCCTTCAATTATGCACAAAATGACACAAAGAGATGAACTGTCTTATCGGTGCTATTCCTGAAACCATCCCGTGTGTGTGTGTGTGTGTGTGTGAGTGTGTGCGCGTGTGTGTGTGTGTGCACGCGCGCGCGCGTGCGCACATCTAGCCCCCATCCCTCAGTATTGGCTTATAATTAGAACAGAAGAGGTGGGTACATGGATATAAAATGTGTCTGATTCAGCAACACGGTTCGTCAGTCCTTTGACATCTATGCTCCTCCACATTCAGTCCATCTCCATTCTCTGGGGAAGAGGCGGGAGTCAGTAAGGTTCCAACGACTGCTTCCCGAGTTCACGAACAGTCCGCGTTTTATAATGTCTGCATCTGGCCTCCCAAACTCGGTGTCCTCGGGTGGGGCTCTTCAATAGCTGCACATAAATAATCCCTTCTTGTGGACGTTGAAGGATCTTAAACTCTTTTAAATAATTAGATCTAGCCTGGGAATAAAATACAGACTATGAAAAACTAATTACCGTACTCTTCTACACAAAGTAGCTTTCTGGCATTCTTAGTTTTCCGCTAACATATATATCTACTTAAATTGCAAAGTCAGGATTTTTCTTATGTTCTTCTAGAGGACAGATTCAGCAAGAATTAGCATAGTTATAAAACCATTTGGGAGGGCACAGAATATACAGATTTAGGGGAAGCTGGGATGGCTTAGTGGGTTAAGCACTCATTTTGCATCCCCGGGGACCAGGGGTCAAATCCTGGTCCCAGCCTGTGTGGACCCATATGCTGAACTGGGGTGAGCTTCCCATGTGGGAGGCCCCCAGTTCAGCTCCCGCCCTGCGTGGTTCCCACCCACCTGTGTGGAACAAAACCATGTTGAAAACTGATGATGTGAAACTATGGAGACGGCTCTGGGCCCTCCCCCTTCTCTCTGTCTCTGTCTCTATCTCTCTTTGTCTCTGTCAAAACAATAAAATAAATCTTAAAAAAAATATATATATATATACATATATATGTATATATGTATATATATATATATATATACAGATTTAAAGGGACCCATGGCATTGTTAGGAGCAGTTTCTGTAAGTGATCTCAGTAACTCAGAGACCCCCTAACTGTGTGTCAGGACTTCAAGTACTTGAGAGTGGGTGTCTGTCCAGTTCGCCATCACTCTGACTTACGTGGGTTTCGTGGAACTTAACGTGTTTTCTGATCCGAATCCTTGAGTAATCCTCCCAGGTCTCTCACTTCAGAACAAATTGTTTGGATGCAGAACCCTTGGGCAAGGGCTCCTCCTTAATCTCACCAGTTCTGCGTTACACGTGTTTACAGCTATCATCCCAATAACCACATATCAGTGACTTGCTTCAGATCGTCTGCTACATACACAGGCTTTACAGAACGCGAGTTTGATCCTCGATATGTAATGATCCTCTCTCACCTTTCATCCTTGTACAGCTACAAGGGGAATGAAGACCCAAGGCTGCTATTTCTGCTGGCCAGATGCATGGGTGTGGTGGAGACAAGCTTCCTGGCAGGGTAATGACTTCCATTATTTTTCTCTTCAAATATTTTACACATCCCTTCTGCCGATAGTAAATCCTTAGACATGGATACAGGCAACGTTTCAGCTGAACCATATGGGATGCGTGCAGCATTGCTAATAAAAAATTCTGACCGGTTATAATGTAGACGTCATCGATCCTACTTCCAGACGTTTCTAGAAAGAGTTTACAATTGAAAAAGAAAAGTTCACGTCGGACGTTTGCCTGATCTAGGGATTGTAAGTGCTAAAAACAAAACAAAACAACGACCCCGGTTCCTCGCTTCCCTCACGTGTCAATGCTGTTTTGTGGAAAACAGTGATGTTCAAAGTATGACCCTGTCATCAGAAACATCAACCTCATCTGAATCTTACAAAACTGCAAACTCTGGGGCCCAAACAGGGACCCTCAGAATCAGACATATGGACTTTAAAAGCCATTTGTGTGGTTCTGATACACATTCCAGATGAAGGAACAGTATTGTGATGGGATTCTTAAAATAAATTCTAGTTTTCTAAATATTTGTTGGGAAGCTATTGGAAAAGATGTCCTGAGGAGATACGGCCTCACAGAAGTCACGTCACGGAAGCTTTCGTACAGAACACCTGTCCCCGTCCCCAGCTCCTGAGATGATAGGAGGAGGACCTGTTGTTTCATGTACTCAGTTTACGATCCGGGAGCGGTGACATTTGAAAGTGAGACCAGTGTGGAAACGATGAGTTGGTCATTTGTAGGTATTTCCAAAGGCGGATTGCGTTTGACCTGCACACTCTTCACCGATTTTCCTCCGAGCTTCAGAGAAGCTGAGGACACCTTACCAGTTTCAGGTACTTTGATATATTTTCATGGGGGAATTTATCCACTACAAAAATGCTTTGGTCCAAAAACATCATTCCATGCCAAAAACGAACAAGGGAGCTACATTTCCTACTCACCATTTTCCGAAGGCTTGTTTCTTCAAGATGTACGTACGTCACATGTGACCATAGTCTACATAACCGATGACCATGGCTCTTGGTCCTTCATATCCATTTTGGCAGAACAAACTGTGGAAAAGAAAATAGATTTTCAATATATTAAGATACGTTCATATGAATCTGTAATCTTATTAGTAAATGAACTGTCAGCTGAACTGAATTTACATCGAGCTGTCTCATTTATTCCTTCAGGAGCAGAAATGAGAAATCCCTTTTGTAAATCTTCCTGCTGTAATAAAAATCAATATTCCCAGGGTAGTACTGTTTTTACTAACACCTCTTACAGCCGGTAGTTTTAGCGGTTCAGTGACCAATGTAAATTAGATGAATGAGCATTCTTGCACCCAACAGTGAACCATGATTCAAATAAATTTTACAAGGTTTTACAAGTTAAAAAGAGCTACAACTTCAATGTCTGGTTTATGAACTTCTCCTCTAAGTCGTGATTCTAAAGTGGGCACAACAATCCAGCCAGGTTTATTGTAGAAATCGGTTGAGTTATGTGCGTGTATTTAAAAAAAACTTCAGTAGATCACGTAGTTCAGGCAATAATGATGATACCCTGAAATGATGAGTGGCATATGCAAATGTATAAAACAAGAGAACCAAAGTAATCTAGTAAATAAGGTAAATTGGAGCTATCAAGAAATAAACAATGTGTCCGGGAAGGGCAGGAGTGTGTATAATAGTGCGAAACGTAGGCTAAGAGAGGAATGCTGGGATGTTTGGAGGAGAAAACAAGAATAAATGTGGGAAGTGGGAACGAAACATGGTAGAGGATGCAGGTGTGAATACCTAGGAAGTGATTCCTCGATATTAATTTGTATTAGCAGATGCTTAGCTGTGCCTGCTTAGTGAAGTGTGGACCTGCTGCTAGGATGGGTATCTCTGGAAAAGGAAACAGAAGGCAGCTCACGTGGTGGTGATTTGAATATGAAAGGCTTTGCAGTTCACAGCCATCTGTGAGGCCTCTGCTTTTAAGCCTTCCCCTTCTTTTCTTAAAATCTTGAGGTTCATGTTATCCCTCCATTTGGGTTTCTTAAGGCGAAACTCTTGACTCGTTGATATTCAATCTTTTTTTGTTTTTCTAACATACGAGCCTAGAATATGAATTGCCCAGTGAGCGTGCCTATTACCATGTATCTCAGAATTTTGATGTTTTGATTAATGCTCAGCTTCAAATGTGTTTTAATGTTTCCTTGTAACTTCTTGGGCAATTTCTCTCTTTTGGGTTTGCCTGAAAAATGCCTTCAGGTAGCTATTATTTTAAAGGACAGTTCCCTGGATACAGAATTCTGGGTTCATGGTTTTTACTTTCAGTAGCTTGAAGAGATTTCATGTCATTTTGTTAGTCTAAGAATTAGCTACTCACTGTAGGTCATCTGCCTTCCTTTTTACGGATGCTTTTCAGATGTCTTTGGTTTTTAACAGTTCTGTTGTTATATCTGAAGTGCGTGTGTGTGTTTTCTGGGTTTTTTAGGGACTGAAATCTGATCCTTTTGTGGTATAAATGAGACTCCAGTTATCAGCCACGTGCACGAACATGAAAATCGCCTCCCGTATTGGGTCCCATTGCTTTCGTCTTTCCCTCCACACAGTTGGTGTTGCAATCAGGAAGGGTTTACGTGTTCTCCACAGCTGTGTTCTTTCACACCCGTGTACATGTGAGAATGCGCTCCTACCACAACCTCTCTTTTTCTCCTTTCCGTGGCTAAAACCCCATGAAACCCGCCCCAGGGTCACTGAACTCTCCTGGCCTGCCATCACCTGTTTGACCTGGGAACACTTTCAGAGCTGTTTATGGGTCCACGTAGAAGATCCCCTAAGGAGTCTCCAAATGAAATTGGAGGAAGCGCAAGAAAGGCTGTTGAGCTACAGCACTAGACACCTGCTGGAATCAGAGGTTCGTTGTGAAGAAAAGTACAGCGTGGGACACTGGTCTGGAATCGGAATTCACGGAAATAAACAGCAAGGATAGAATGAGAAGGGCAGTCTAATGGGAGAAATGATGAGGAAGCAGTGAGCCTGACTATGGGAAGAGATGAAAAGGAAATAAATTATAATGTTGTGAACTCAAGGACTGAGAAACACCTGGCTCCCATGGCTGTTGCATTTTATTTTCTTAGACAGCCCTCCTGAAGACAGAGTTTGAACTCGCTTTGTTCTCTGTGAATTTGTGAGTCCAAGCTGTAACGAAGAGTGAAAAGAAAGGGACTGTGTTCCTTAGTCCATATTGGCAGGTTAGGAATGACCTCTCGGAAGAGTCGCGTTTCCAGGGAGGGCTTGAGGCCAAGGACAGAAAGGGGCTCATGGTTTGGGGCAGCTGGTTGCACTTATCAGTCCCGGGTGGTGGTTTTGCCTGAGTCTGTACTTGTGTGGTTCGCTAATGACATGAGAACCGAGCACCATGGAGGAGCCAACAAACGTTCAGTTAGAGAGCCAACAAAGGTCCCGTGTCTGCCAAAATACACGGCTCTTTTTACATCATGCGTTATAAACGTATGATATCATTTAAAATAAATCGTGTAGAAACAAAGGGGATGCCTAAGAACGTATCTTGCTGACACATACAGGGATTATTTTTTTACTAAAGGCAGCTTGTGGTTTTGCTGTTTTAAAGAACAAGCCATCCATTATTTTTTTTTTAAGATTTATTGTTTCAACAGAGAGACAGAGACAGAGAGAAGGGGGAGGGCCCAGAGCAGTCTCCATAGTTGCACATCATCAGTTTTCAACATGGTTTCGTTCCACACAGGTGGGCGGGGGCCGCGTGGGGTGAGAACTAAACTGGGGGCCTCCTGCATGGGAAGCTCACCCCAGTTCAGCATATGGGTCCACAGGGGCCAGGGCCGGGATTCGATCCTCGGTCCCCAGGGCTGCGAAGCAAGCACTTAACTGCTGAGCCATCCCAGCATCACCTGTCTCAGTTTCTTACAGTTTACTTAATGTTACATTTTATTTCTTTGGGCAAGCTTTTCTTATGTTTTCCCCCAAAAAGTAATGAGAGACTTCTATTGAATGTCTCTGAAGCTGGAACATATGTGAAAACGAATCATTACACGTATAAAAACGGAGCCCCTCGGCCGTCAATGTTCCAAGATTCAATTGGGTATCTTTTCTCTTATTTCATCTTGACTTCTCAACTCACTTGAAGACTTTCTCAGACATATGTATTTATCATTTATCCCATGGTGACTGGAATTATGTTTTTCTACAAAAAAAATTTTTAACGGCCCATTTTAACGACTTTGGCTTGCCCATTTCCTGTAACATTGTATTCCAAGGATGGGGTTTACAATTGTTCATATTCCGTTTTCTGGACTTAAGACACATGTTCCATATGTGCTGCATGTCCTCTATATTCTAGCCACTGAAGGTCACTGGTCCTTATAAATTCTATATGCATTTTATACTTGCCCATCTATGTCCAACACTCTCTATCTTGGCTCTAACCAAAGAATTAATGGTTATAAGAGATGACAGAGAAATGAAATGAAATGAAATGGTATAATTAAAAATCATAGAGAACAGAGTGATGTAAAGAAGGATTAACCGAGTAATAATACATAGATGGGCTTTGTCAATAAGTTAGGGGAAAACAAACTAAATAAACATTTAAATTCACAGAAACAGGAGGACCCAAAAAGTATTGAATTCCCTGAACTTCTTGGAAACAGAAGAAGATAAACAATAACAAGAAAGAAAGATTGAAACAATCTAAGTAACAATCATGAGAGTTTTAAAAGAAGTCACTCCCAAGAGCTATTATGAAAACAGTAATTTGAAACTGGGCATGGAGCCACGCATGTGGAAGTTCCTAGGTCATTACCGGAATTCACTATCGAGTTCACAGGACTGCTGCTGGATACGTTGTAAGTTAGAGAAAATGCAGAAGACATTTTTTTTTCTTTTTTTTTTTTTCTGAAAAAGAGGAAGAAGGGGGTGGCTGGCTGTGCTGTCTACCTGTTGACATTCGTTCCAAGCAATTTAACTCAGAAGATGCTAATGCAAACCAAGAGACTATGGTTATGCGGGGTCCCAATATGCTAGTTAGGATACATTCAGCCACAGTACTTTTATGGAATAAGCGCAACGTTCAGGATCTAAGGGAGAGAGAATGCAACATATGTGACTTCCTGGATTTAAAAAATATAGAATCATATTATTTTCACTTACTTTACCTTGGAAAATATCCCCAAAGAGGTTAAGTCAATATCGCTAATGGTGAAAAATTTAAAGCTATTTTATTTTATTTTTTTAAAGATAAGGCATGATGATAAGGATGCCAAATACATGTTAAGCATAGCCCCATGTTCCCTAAAGATCGACTAAACTGGGAAAGCTGGGATGGCTTAGCGGGTAAAGCGCTTGCTTTGAAGCCCCGAGGACCGAGGATCGAATCCCGGCCCCAGCCCATGCAGACCCACAGGCTGAATTGGGGTGTGGCCCCCAGTTCAGTTCTTGCTGGGCCCTATGTGGGAGGCTCCCGGCCCAGTTCCTGCCCTGCGCAGCCATGTGCCCACCTGTGGAGTGAAACCATATGGAAAACTGATGTCAACTATGGAGACTGCTCTGGGCCTTCCTCCTTCTCTCTGTCTCTCTCTGTCTCTGTTTCTCTCTGTCAATAATCAATAAAATAAATCTAAAAAAAAAAAAAAAGATCGACTAAACTATTTGTTTTATTCGTGATCTTCATGGAACATCTAGAAAAGGACATCATAATGACCGAAAGGTGGATGGGGCACGACATTAGAGAACGTTTCAAGAACCGCCAAAATAACGATTGACATGGGATCGTGTTTTGTGAAGGTTTGTGTAGCTAGACTCTAGGGCCTTACCACAGTATCTGACAATTGTAAGAGGTCGATAATGCCTGCGTGAATTTTGGCTGACTCTGAGGCTCAGACCCATACTCTAGTATTTATAAGCCATGTATTTGGCATTTGTACACTGGATGTGCTATTTGTGTGGAAGAGACAAGCTCATGGCTGATAATGATCAGTGTTAAGTTGATGTGTATGGTTTTTTGGGGTTTTTTATTTTTGCGTTTCTCTAGGAAAGGGATTTACAATTTTACTTTAAAGATCTATTTTATTATTTTTGACAGAGAGATAGCCCTTGTCAAGTTGGTATCTTTCTAATAATGATAGATTAGATCTGTTAGAAGTGAATAATCTACCACAGATTGTCCCTGCACAAACTAAGATGTTATTTGCCAGGGACATTTCTAATGAAGGTCCCGTCCACATATGTTTGCTGACCCTCCCTGACCAGACTTTCTCTATCACGTAGAGCTGGGCAGCCTCTTCTTTGGTTTCTGGACATTCTACTTCTCAGACTTCTGTGACGCTGTATTCTTCCAGCCAGTATATTAGGAGTACACTTCTGCCCATTGTATTTGAGCTAATAAAACCCAGAATGCATTTTGACTGTTCCCAGGGGTCATACGTATAATGAAGCATGTATCTTATCGGCACCCTGGTCTCAAAGGTAGCACTGCTGTCAGGACCACGGATGCAATTGTGTGAGCATGAAGCAGCAAGTCGTCCTCGTCGTTTTCTACAGGACTGCCTTTTCTTTGAAAGAGAGTAGCTCGGATTGCCATAGAATCCCTAAGGTCATCATAGGAGAGAGGAGCCCTGACCATGAGGAATGCATTGTGAAATAGGTAGGATGGAGGCTTGGTTCTACTCATATTTTGTGTGACTAACTCCAGCTATAAATGATTCACTTATATAAGGTCAGTGTTCCGAAGAAAACAAAGAAACCTAGATACACACACACAACACACAGGCTGTTTGAAGATGTTGGAAGGCCTAAGGGACCAAGACCACAGGCAGAGGGGAAACACAGAATGAGGAGGCCCAGCTTCTCATACAGGTGTTTACGGGCCGAAGCCTTCAGCTCAGTGTTTTCTGTAGTCTCGTTGGGCTGGGCAGATAAGAGTGAGGGGTTAGGGTTACCACACCAGCCATCACATTCAGAGGCAAGATCCTAAGTGTCATCTGTAGAAAAGTGAGTCTGGTATTTGGGGCTGTTTGCTCTCTCGGGGCATCCTGCCAACTCCTGAACTGCGCACACGATGCTGAAAACTTGAGCAGAAATTGACATCTGAGAGGCTAAAAATTAATCAGGGACTTCAGCAATCCCACATGGATGAGGAAACAAAAATTAGAGTTCACAGCCTTGCAAAGGAAATGGGCTCTGGCAATCAAACCCTAGACGTTTCATTAGACTGTCAAGGACGTACCCTCAGAGGGAGGGCAAACCAAAATAGAGAAACCTTAAGGAAAAAAAAACAAAAAAAACCCGAAACACGTCTTTTAATCATCTGAACTGCTGACTGGATTAAAGTTATTTCCCACTAATTCAGCTGCTTTCCAAAAGAAACATAGATCCCCCTCAGGAAAACTGGCATACTTCAAAAGCTGAATAGCTTTCATGCACAATGTCTGGAGTTTAATTATAAACTCACAAGATTTGCCAAGAGATAAGACCAAGCAGCTGAAAATCAATGTGAAAAGAAATAGAAAATAGAAATAGACCCACAGGTTACTCAGACACTGGGGATATTAGACACTGTGCTAATCCGATATTAATGCATTCATAGCTACATTGATAACTATGCAGTGAAAACTATAGTTAGTGTATTTTAAGGATACTAGATGAAAAGGTGGAAAACAGAATCCATAAAGAAGAACTTAATGAACATACTAGACCTAAAAAATATGCTAAATTAAGAAATCGCTAGAACATTCAACATTGTTCTAATTAGTGGATCCATAGCAAATATGCACTTTGAGTCAGGGTGAGCAAAAAAGAACACAAACACAGAAATGAATATATTAGAGCCAAATAAGACACAATTAAAATGTTTACCATACGTGTAATTGGCGGTCAGAAGATACAAATAACATTTGAAAAGATATTGATCAAAACTTTCCTAAACTGATGGAAAACATGAAGCCACAGATTAAAGACGTTCTGTGATTTACCTAAAAGGATAAATAAAATGTAAACCATGCCTAAGCATATACTAAAACAGTTCTAAAAGTAAACAAACAAAAAACAGAAAGGAGGAAACAAAGAAAGGGATAACAAAGGAAAGAAAGGATGTATTATCTCAGAGAGGGAACAATAATGACATCACTTTGTTTCAACCACTTTGAAATCTGACTTTGTTGGCCATAAATGCAAAACAATTTGGGAATCTCGTAGATGATGTTGCCAACTCCCTTGTGGAATCTTAGTGTCCTTCAAGATTGTGTTGCTGAATTTGAAGAATGTGTCACCTTTGCTCCCCATTGGAAGGTTGTCTGTCACTGATGCCAGTGAGCAAACGATGGGTGGATTTAAAATTTTCCCCGACCAGTAATACTTAAAAGAATTCTGAGGTGACTTGTCAGGGTTCTCCCCACAGGAGAACTGAGCAGGCTTTGTTATTCTCACCATCTTTGTGAGAAAGTACTACCTTCAGCTCTGAACATTCTGCCGTCTTGAATCTTTACTTGTAACGATCGCATCAGGGCCTGTGTGTAGATCTGAAGTCTCACGGTTTATCTTGTGGGGAGTGTGGGGACTTGATATAGACATGTCTCATTGCTTTCTCTGAAAACGGTGCAGAAAATGAAACCACAAGTGACAACGTCCTTGCTTTTTCTCTTAGTGACAACCACAGCACAAAGCAGCACTAGGGTGGGGGTTGACAGAGTGGAGGGAAGGGGCATGTAATTCCCTGTCCATTAGAAATTCTTCAAGAATTATCTTCAAGGGAGTCAGTGAATTTCTGAGTGAAAACAGACAGCACCTGTTTGTGTCTTCTTTTCTTTACCAGACACGCTGGGTACAAATGGGGATTCGAAGCCCTGGTCACCATGAAGAGACCTTTGCAACAGTGAGCAGAGTCTGTGACATAAACGCATGTAGTGCACAGAAACATCGGTGTGTCACGGCAGCGCACACGTGGGACCGTCTCCACCCTATGTACTCAGCACACGTGTGAGCCTCAGACCAGGAGTTGGAGTCTTCTACGTGGGATTGTGTGTGTCCACAAACACTGCCGTGACTTCAGCAATTCCACAATTCTTTGGAATTGTATCGTCTAGGAATCATACTTTGATGATATTGGCATGTCCATAAATAGATAAAAATGAAAACCAATGTTCATTAAAAGATGTTATGGATTCCATCCAACTGCCTGCCGAACATAAATGAAGTGCCTACCTCATGATCAAATGCTAGAAAAATATTGAGATCATTTTACTGTACCTAAATAGTGTGCAGGTGTAACAAGTTCTCCCCAACATTTTTGAATTATGTTAATATCTAATAACCCAATTTTCATGTAAAATAAGTTCTTTTTAAAAGAAAATTTCAAAGTAGTAATTAGAAGTTAAATATTTCTCCCCAAAATGTGGCTGTATGCCTATAAAATTAGATCACATTTTTTTCTATTTTGCTTGAAACTTATACTCTATAGAGTACATACCGGACTGTTATATATCAATTATGTAAATAACAATACGTAACAAATTCTCAGAGCTGCCTCCCAGAGACGGGCCGCATTGTAAGGACTCAACTGCAGCAAAGCATAAAACATAGGAAAATATGCCTGAATTTAAGGAGCTTCCATTTTAGGTAGGGAGGGGGAGGGGAGTAAAGTTATAGATGACCAGCGGCGAGTAAATAGAGTAAACATGAAAATGCTCATGTGGCCAGAAATTTAACTTTTAAAACTCATAAGCTCACCTTGTAAGGTACGGAATTACAGCTCAAATTCCACCATTCGTAGCCTATTTTGATTATATGTCTGAGTTGCTTTTTAACCTCATCACTGAAAAGTGAAAAAAAAAAAAATAGAAACAGTTCATTAGAAATTGCCTTGGCTCTTTTCTTTCTGTCTGGGGACTTTTCATGCACACGGACAAGCGGTATCTTTCACTTCAGATCAACTTGCATTCCGTTGACAGTGAATACAGTTCCCACGAGGCAGAGGTGAGAACCTGGTCTTGACGCCCTAATCCTCGGATACGTGAGCACCTGGGAAGGGGTGAGGATCGCAGTGCAGTTGCGCTGGGGAGAGTGGATGAGCCCACGTGGTTGCTCTTCAGACACCCAGGCTGTGTTGGACGGAAAGGCTCACACACACTCTGTCCTGAAATGAAATTTCGGGTCCCTGCTGATTTTTCAAGCTGCGTTTTTCGAAAATCCACTTTACAGTATACATAAAATGGAATGTCATCTTCAATCACGGTGTTCTCTGGGGGGCAGGGGCGGGGGTGGCACTGTGACCCCTCAAGAATAAATGCATCCTCCCCATGACGGCTCGTTAGCTGTCACTCTGTCCCAGACAGACGCAGCTGACAAGGTCTCCGTGTTCCAGGGCCAGGCTAACAAAATACGCACGTCAGTAGGAGCCGCAGGTGTGCAAACCTTTGGAGAAATAACTTGCGAGGAGCGAAGTGGAATTTAGAGAAGCCGTGTGAACCCACCTGGAAACGATGTGAACGTGTATGTCCTGCCGGGAGCGCCTTGCATTTACGTGACCTCACCGCGTTGTTGCACGGTTGGCTTTGGTGGTCGCCTTGTGTTCCCCACGAGGTCCCTGTGCAAGTGGCGGGCAGCCATTCCTACAGATGGGAGTCTGCTCAAAACAAGAACCCGAGAGAAGTCTCTCCTTCTGTCCTGCTCTTGCGTTTCTATACTGAGTCTTCAAAATAGGAAGAATCACCAGAGCGTTCCGAATAGCAGGGCGCTGACTCCCCTGGGGTGCCCTGGGAAGTCTGCTGGTCTGGTAGCCAAAAGCACAGCCGGATTTGCCTGGCGTGTCGACGTTCTGAGTTCTTCCCAGTGACTCTGCTCAAATCGCCGGTCCCGTTGTGAGCCCGGGTGTGGCCACTGGACGGAATTGAACAACGGCTCATGGCTGAACCTGAGCCCCGGCTCAGCCCAGAAGCACGTTAGGGGAAGGCCCCGGGGTGAGCGTGCGCTGGGCGTTGGTGTTTTGTGCGGGTCACGCTAAGGTCTGAAGACCACCCCAGGCTCACGTTAGCCCTGTACCGCAGCAGGGATGTTCTGTTGAGGAGATCCGGAAAGGGGAGAAGCAGGCACGTTTTGGGCTTGTTTTAGACATGGCTTTGACTCGCCAGCCAAGTCCATGAAATTTTCACGATCTGTTTGGTTCTTGACACGTGTAGTCTGTTGAGGGTCTGGGGGAATTATGCATCCCTATCATTGAGGACCCTCTTCTTTGTCGGGACCACATATATTTCAGTTGTCACGTGATTGGTTCATAAACTGGAAAGAGAACGGAAGTCACGTTCTTCATACAAGAAATGCTTGATGAGCCCGGAAAGGAAAACAGGTGGCATTAATATAATCTAAACGCTGCCTCACACTCCTATCAATGAATACGTAACTATGGCAGATTTCTGGTTCAAATGCATTGTATCTGTTTTTTAAAAACTGATTTCTATGCAGATTGGAGGTTGTAAGGAAAAAGATTGTTATAATTGACAAGAGTACTGTTGGCAGGCAAGTTTTAAACGATGTGTTTGCATGTACTTTCACCTTTAATCCAGAAAAATTGTTCTGCGTTTGTAAATTATATTACTTAACAGTAGGAGACTTAAAAAGAAAAAAATCACGAGTTCAGTGGGGAAAGGTTGACAAACATCCCAGCTTAAAATGATGGTTTTCAGTTACTGCATGTTTGGATACATTTTTAAAGCATGATTTACTTTTTTTTTAAACCTAGTATTTGTGGTATTAAATTTAGGGCTTCACGTATCTAACACACTATGTTACCATTAACATCACCATAGTAATTTTGAGAAAGGGATTATTGGTCGGAGCTCCTGGAAGGGAAAATAGAATCTGTCCTATGACCCTGCTTCTAACGAAGCTGAAGTGAGAGCAGAAGTGGGAAGTGATCTGATGGCCGGAGCTTCTACTTCCCTGGCGTCTCTCTCAGCAGCGTGGACACTGGCTCTTCCTTTTCCTGGGGCGGGGAAGCACTTTTCACTTTCTCTGGGGAAGTGGGAAGAAGATTGGAGGATTTGTAGTGACTCCTCCTCAGCAGCCGTGGGGGTGGGTGTGAGTTGCTCAGCTTTGTCTCCCTTGCTGTTCTACGTCCTCATTTCTCCAGCAAACGGGACAACCAGTCTTGTTCCCTTGTTTTTGGTGGTCAGTTTTTGTTTCTTTTCTTTGAGTATTTTATATTTGCTTTAACTCTTCGGTACCCAGAAGATCAATGACTAAGTAAGCATGTGAACAGAATGTAGACCCTCTAAAGGTAGAGGTTTTGGGGTAATTCAACAATAGAAGCAATGATAATTCATATAACAACACTAATACTTAATGTAGAGAGACTACTCCTACATTCCAGGCAAACAACACGAACTTCTAATAGAGTAAACACCTGACGGCTAAAACTACAAACTAATAGAAGAAAATGTGGGAGATAATCATTGTGAAAGAAAACGTGGGAGAATACCTTCATGACAGAGAAATCCTTCACCATGAAAATTCTCAAAGCACGAACCAAACATGGTGAACATCTGGTGGATTCAATTACGTCCAATGTAAGGGTTCTTTTTTCTTTTCTTTGGCTGATAGTGATCCCTACCTTCCCATCAAAACTTCCTTAGCCTCTCATGTAATGAGCACGTTGGGGAACCATGTCTGGCTTTGGTCACTGGGCAGTGGGCCCAAGAGATTTGTGGTAATTCCAGTCAGGGACACTCAGGAGAGGCTCTGCAGAAACCACGCTCCCTCCGGTCACCATGCCCTCTGCCCGGGTAGAAGCCGCACCCAAAAGGGCAGAGCCAAAGGCAGAAAAAGTGTGAGACCTCAGCCCTCTGCTCTAGGGTGACAATCGGGGAGACTGCCGGACCATCTCAACATAGAACACCCACCGTGACAGAAGGCTGGGAGGTGACCTCATGTCAGAACCCCGAAGCAGACATCGCTAGGACATAAAACGAACTCCTACAGGCCAACAGGAAAGTTACAGGAAATCTAATAATAACCAGGGACCAAAGGGCAGGAACACATATTCAAAACAGAGAATGACCAAATGTCTAGTGAGTGGGTGATGTTCCGACTCACTAGGAAGCGTGTCACTGTGAATTGAAAAAAAATGAGAATTCTGAAAGTAGAAAAAATGGACAATGCTAAGCATTAGTGAGGAAGAGGAAAAGTCGGATGTCTCCTATTACTTCTCCTGGTAATTTAAGTCTTTCCAAGAGTTATAGAAAAGGCTCTCCCAGAACCTAGTAACAAGAACCGTAGGCACAGGCTTACAGCTAGAACATCACTCCTGGGCATATTCGTATATTCCCACTCTGTTCCACAGCTACTCCCCACTTGTTTGTAGTAGAAGATGTCAGTTTTGAGAGGAACAAAGCATTAACGTATAGCAGACAAAATTACAGGATGCGACGTAGCAATGTGAAGCAAAACCAGATGCACGAGGGCTGTCCGGAACATATCCAGCCACGTGCTGTGAAAAATAGAGGCGTTTGTTGAAGAAGATACAAGAAACACCGTCCAGGGGAGGGGGGAGGGAGCATTGTGTGGGGAGGGGGGAGTGGGCACCAGATATATCGGGTTGGAGGGGGACCTGATTCTGGGAGCTGGGCACATAATGCAATGCATGGGTGATGTGATGTGGAGTTGTCCATTGGGAAACTGTCTGATTGTTACCAACCAATGTCACCCCATTAAATTTAACAATAAAAAAATAAATTAAAAAAAAGAAAAATAAATAAATAAATAAATAAATAAATAAATAAAAGAAACACCGTCCATAGGACAATGCCACCTCAGTCCCCTTCACAGTTGGCACCTGGAGACCGCACACGGTTCTCCCAGCGTCCCTTCCAGTGTTCAAACCACTCTGCAAAAACTTTTGTTGGAAACGCCATCTGCTGCCTCGTTGTATGTTAAATGCAACAGCTACCCAGTACACAGGTTCCCTTCACAGCGTCTAGCGCCCCCACTGACTAGGCCCGTGAAGTGTCATCATTCACGCGAGCATATTCCAGGCCACTCTCTTCAGCCACCAGGTACTTCAATGTGCTGCACACCTTTCTCGTCATATTGACGATGACCGGATTTTTTTTTTCTGGACAGAGCCTCGTCTAGGTAGCAACTCGACCATAAAAACATATTATTGTTTCAAAAAAAGGAAACATGGGATACCTATATCAATAACCTGTAGGGAAAGAACAAAAAACACAAAATACAAATCTACATTTTATATACTAAGATGCCTATTTCGTGACATCTATCGAACACAGTGTTACATAGAGGAGAGGAAGTGTTGGAAGTGAGGCATGAGAATGAAAGAAAACGTAAGACGAAGGAGTTCTTGGCATAGATACTAACAAATATGATACTGGGAAGGGTATGAGCTGGCGTATATAATTAACGGACTGCAAGAGAGGCCAAAGGAATGAGATATTGGGAGAAAACAAGATGACTGAGGAGAGTTAATAAGTTTCCAACTGTGAGCATCATTTATAGGCTCATGGAAATAATATGAAAACTAACTCATTAAAGCAAAACCTAGGAAGACAGCGAAGACCTTCCTTGACCCAAATTTTCATTCTAGTATCAAGAGCACAAAAACAAATTAACTTAGTTCCTGTGATTCTGTGTTCAACATCTTTATTGAATTATCCAACCACATTATTAAAAGCCATGAAGAAGTATTTCTGTACTTTGAAACACTGCCCTCTTTTCTTGTATAATCATAAAGCACCAAGAGAGAGAATGATATTTTTTTGTCATTCCGTACAAGGTAGCCTGGTATTAAATATGACTTGTTTTTGGCAAGATTCTCCTGTCGTGGATTGTCCGTTCCTAAATATGTTTATTAAAGTGGAAGTGCAATAATAAGTAGACCCTGGTGGATCACCACTCAAAATGAACTATCAGTAGCTTGTGTGGTGACCTAGGAAATACGTGTGGGCAGTACGTGCGTAAAACTCTGTGTGAACGAGGTTGGAGTCCAAGTTCAGATGCCGTGGGTTCTCTAACACTGTCTCCTCATTCATATTCGGAAGAGTTTGCATCCTTGGTAACAATGAAGGCACAAACCCATATTCTGTAACCTTCTGGCGGCTCTACCGTTGCTTGTCTATCTCGGTACATTCACGGTAATTTTTTATTAGACAGTAGGAAGTGAGGTTTGTGACAACGGCCACTGTCAAAGGCACTTGTTGTAAACAGTTTGCTCATTTTCACAAGAACCTTTGGAGCATGAAACTATGTACCACCGTTTCTTCTCAGCTCGGGGCCAAGCAGAGGCCACTCGGAGGGAGTTGCGGTTGATGACACGTTGACGTCCACAGGAAGCAGACCGTGGTTATTTTCGGATCAAGATGACAGCTCCGTGAGACGATAATGTTGCTACCTTGGGAAATGTAATTAAACTGCCTTTGTGTACTGAACGGTCATGGACACGAGGCTGCTCCGTGACAGTCTGTTGATGGGACGTGAAGGAATTTGAAATGCTACAGACTCCAGACTTATTTAGAAACATGAAAGTCAGCCTGGAACTGGGGGGAACTATTTGATTCTACCTGCGTGTTTAGTGAACAGCCAGACAAACGTTGTTCCCTCCTTAGTCAGCAAACTGTACCGTGAGGCCGCCTTTCTGAGACGGAATCTGTCTCTGCTTGTACGGTGACAACAGATAGATAGATAGACAGACAGATAGATAGATAGATGATAGATAGATAGATAGATAGATAGATAGATAGATAGATAGATAGATAGATAGATAGATAGATAGATAGATAGATAGACAGATACATAGATGATAGATAGATGATAGTAGATGATAGGTAGATATGAGAATATCTCAGATGTTTCCGATACACAAAATGAATAATTTAGGAAGTGAACAGTTTTGTATAGCACTGTTTTTAAATATAGTTTCTACTTGTATTTATTCCTTCATAACTGACAGGATTAATTATTACAAGAAATAAAGATTTCCTTTCCTGTGTTTCCCACCAAAGACATTTTCTCTGGATTTTGCTGTCACTGTAATGTCACCGGTTTTCTGATTACACAAGAAAAGCAAGTGATCAATACTGAGTTGCCCGAAGAAAACCAATCGAGGTCATTTAAATCAGTGTGTTTAGCTTGCAATCATTTATTCTGCACGTTTGCAAAAACACAGGGCTTAGTTCACTGAAGCTTCGTCCGGAGTCAGCAAACATTGCATATAGAATTCTATAACTGTATTCCATTTTAAATGTGGGAATTGAAAACCTAAATTATTTCCTGAATTTCCATGAATAATTTGTTCTACTGTAAATTGTTAATGCATTAAAATATTTCTTTGAACATGACTGAAAAATATCCCCACATTAATTCTGAACTTGTGCATATGAGACTAGATGAGATGACAGTGTCCTTGAAGGTGATAGACCCATTGCATATTCTTTGTTTCTATTTTCTAATTGGGCAGCGAGTGGCTGTTGAGGTGGAGTTGGTGTGGGTGACCGGCTGGCATTCAGTTATTCTTCACCCCATGTGCCTCACTTGGTGGCCATAGCAGCCCAGTGAGTTGGTCAGCGAGTTGGTGTGACACCAAGTTGGTCCTCTGGTCATGTGGCTTCTGGGCATGAGATGGCTCAGCATGGTGGTGACAGCTGTCCATTTCTGGGGACAACTGTCCTCCATCTGCAGAACTGCCTTATGGAAGCATGTGGACAAAAAGACATGAGGACAGTAGCTTCAGAAGTCTTAAAAAAAATTTTTAATTTAGCAATTATGCAGCAGGACGGCTTCTACCAAGCAGCGTGATGCGATCGTGTTTGGGGGCGTTGTCTTTACTGTGTCGTTATGAGATTGTTGACTTACAGTACAGATTCACTTATTGGTTTGCTCATGTAAACCCGTACATGGTGCACAGACTCAGTGAATAAAACACATAGTTTAAAAAGTACACCTAGTAAATTAGCTCTCTTCAGATCCTTAATTCAACAACTCCGAAATCCTACCACGTTTCTGTTTGAACTCTGACGATAAGTCTGGGTAAACCTACACTACGAAAAGCTGGTTTTGAACAGAAACTATTATGCAGACCAAGTGCCATGGGATTGAGAGGGCAGCATAGTGACAGAGAAGGAACACAGAACTTACAACCTCAAGTTAGAGCCAGATCTCTACGCATCAGAGAACAGGGGACTGTAACGCAGCTTAATTTTCTTACCTGAAACATAACATGGCTTACCAGCTATTTAACAGGTTGTGATTAAAACAGACACAGTTCGTGTACAGTTGTACACCTGGAAACCATGCAATCGTTATCAACCAATATCACCCCGATAAATTTAACAATTAAAAAAAAATAGAAAATAAAAAATGAGAAGGATGCTGACACAGTATATGTAACAGATCTAGCAGAGGTCTGGAAGGGAGTGAGAACACACCAGTTTCTTCTCAATTCCTGGTTGATGTCGCAAAGACAGAAATACCTCATCCACCTTCATAAAGTACGGTGATGCCTTGAAATCCGAACGCTCCAATACTCAAGCAACTTGGAATCCGAACAAAAAATCGAGTAAATTTTGCCTCTGGGTCTGAACGCTGCTTTAGAATCCGAATACCATGTTCTTCTCGTGGGACGTCTAGACTGTATGGCCCGTAGCTTTGTTGGAACACCCACTCGTCTTGGGACTCAAATGTCTTGGAACTTGAACAGGGTTCTGGAACGGATTAAGTTCAAATTCCAAGGCATCACTGTGACTTCATCCAAGTAATTCCCCTAGAAGCCTGTGCGTGTTCCCGGGGGCTCAGAATCGGCTCAGGAGTTGACGGCCTCAAAATATCTCCTAGAAGAACAGCACTTACAAATTATGCTTATAAGAGGAAGACAGGGTCGCTCCTGGAGCTGAGCCTGGGTTCGACTCCAAGAACAGGTCATGACAGTGCATTCTGGTATCTTGCCTTTCCTTAACTCTTCATAAATCACTTTTCGGATTCTACATCAGGGGTGTCCAACCTTCCGGTTTCCCGGGCCCACATTGGAAGAAGAATGGTCTGGGGCCACACATTAAATACACTAACGAGAACTGGTGAGCTCAGAAAAGTCACCAAAAAACCTTGTAACGTTTTAAGAAAGTTTACGAATGTGCGTTGAGCCGTATTCAAAGCCTTCCTGGGCAGCGTGCAGCCCACGGGCCACAGGTCGGACCTTCCAGTGTAGCCCTCGGTTCTGAAGTAGGTGCGTTTGTTCACGTTCTGGATGCATCAAGTACACCCGGTGTCTGCGTGTCCACAGCGAAGCAGAAATTATTGGAAACATCGTGCTAACAAATCTCTCAGAACGACACATGCGCCTTTGAGAGCGCCTCCTACACAATGCCCAAGAGACGCTCTGTTGGCCAAGAATATGGGTCCGTAGGGTGTGAAGTTCCAGCGAACCGAATTCACAGACGAACTCAAGACACCGTCCCCAAAGTAGCATCTTACATCTGCTGGACGCAGAACCTTGTATTTACTTTGATGAAGAGGCTACTGGCTCAATTCAGCCATGTCTTGGAATTGCTTTTTACTCGAACGGCCCCGTGCATCAACTCAATTCATCTCAACAACCGGCTTACGGCGGTGTTATCCCCTCCCCGCCAAACTGACTCCTCCATTTGTCTTCATGCAAGCCTCAGTCCAAAAATATTTCCGCCGGGCCAGACTCACCCCTTCCGAACCACGAAGACATGTCAGCAGAGGCTTGAAATCAGACAAGATGAGGACATGGGCTGGCTGTCCGGCCCAGACCCTGATGTGCGATCTTGTTGGGGATTAAGGTTGGCCCTGCCTTGACCCTGGGATGAGAGGGACACTGAGAGACCTCAGTCCTGTCTTTAGATCAATCCCCAAAACGTAGCCACGGCGCAGCTATGCTTGTCCCTGGCGTCGTCCGTTTTCTCACTGCTTCTCACGACCTCGCCTTGACTCGCGTGTGCTGTGTGGTCTCCCTGCTCCCGTGTCGCAGCCACACGGCAGGTATTTGCCCAGAAAACGTTAGCTCAAAGCATTTTTTTTTTTCATTTAAATTTTTGCTTTCCAATGATCACCAAAATGTGCACACAGAGGACGCTGAGTGGAGTTTGGGGTATAACGTGTGGGGGTTGCCGCATGGACCTCAGGGGCCCGACCTCTGCACCTCACAACCCCCCAGCCCACTGTCACTGTGCAGCCGCCCCCTTGGGCGTGTGCACAGGACGTGTGCACATGGCATGTGGAGGGTGTATGTGTGTGTGTGCGGCACGTGTGAGCGGGATATTCACATGGAACATATGTGCAGGGTGTGCATGTGGGGCATGGGTATGAGATGTGTGTGTGGGGCATGCACTCAGTGTGTGTGTGCGTGGCACGCTCACGGGGCGTGTATGCAGAGTGTGTATGAGGGTGTGCGTGCAAGACTTGCACATGTGCGAGCGGGGCATGCATGTGGGACGTGCATGTGAGACATGTGTGCAGGACACGTGTGCAGGGTATGCATATGGGGCGTGCGTGTGTATGTGGGATGTGTGCGTGGGGCTTGCACACTGGCCGTGGGAGGGCATGGGGGGGTGCGTGCAGGGCGTGTGTTTCGGGGTGTGTGCATGCGGGGTGTGCCTGGGTTCAGTGCAATAATCTAGAGCAGGGGTCTCCAAACTTTTCAGCCGCATTGACTATCAAACAGCAGTTTGGGAGCCGACTACACACTCGAGGTCCAAAGAAAAAAGAATCAAAACATAGATGTTGTTTTTAATTATTTATTTAATATTATTTTATTCAGTTAAAAAGGTCTCCATGGGCCGGATGAGAGGGCCTCGCGGGCCGGATGCGGCCTGCGGGCCGTAGTTTGGAGACCCCTGGTCTAGAGGAATCTCAAGGAATCCCAGGGATGAAAGAAGTGTTCTGGGGACATCGGCCCCCAGCATCCGCACTATCGTGCGCTTCCCGTTGGGAAAGCAGAGTTTGCTCATGGTCTCTGTCTCCCTTTTCTAACGCAGCAGATGGCTGCATGGTCCTTGTGCCCCTGTCTGAAGACTCCCCAATCCCCTGCTTTGGGGGCAGCCATGGCTCCGTAGATCAAGGCCATAAACAGCTCTGACAGTTTGCACTTTAGATGATTTTCGCACGCTGACCACCGTCACGGCTCAGTGTTTCGGTAGCTCGTTGTATTGACATAATGGCAGTGTTGTAGCCAGAATAAGCCACACGGCTGCCGCTTTGGGTCCAAGAGGATGATTCCCTCTGTCCTTCCCCCGTGTTATGATTTTCCACCTTTGTGTGCAATGCGCAAGCCGTACCCTGTGTTGCATCATCCAGCAAATCAGAGGCTTTTTCCCCCCCCAAACAGCTGAGGTTCTGCAAAACACACGCTGGCATCTCATCAGTACGTTTCAGTCAAACTCCAAGTGCACGTTGCAAGAGATTTATTTCACATGAGAATGACTCATTTGTGCTCACATCACCATGTGGTAAAACTGCCTATGATTTTAGGGTGCCTTTAAAAAAAAATCTATCTAAGTGCTCTTTTTGCTAGTCTGAAATTAAGCTGAAATGTCTTGGCTCTGTTTCAGGTCTGAATTGCAGGTCTCCCGGTTTAATGTCAGCTTCTCAAACTTCCTCAGCGTCTGGCTCCAGAAAACACGTATCCTGCGTGATATCGGGGCAAGACAGTGCTTCTCACGTTATCAGAAAACGTGCGTCCCACAAAGACTGCTCGAGGTTGCAGCGTATTATCTTATAAGCAGGGTGTTTCCTTTTCTTTTAACCACAACCCTCAGTCATAAACACATTTCAGACATTGCCACGGGGTCTCTCTCTCACACACAGAACCAGAACAACGTGATTATGAAAACAAGACTGAAGCTGACACAGGCAAGTGTGTCCCGATCCTTTCTTTCCTTTTCCGTTCCATCCGTTCTACTCCACTCAGCTGCATTTTATTTAAAATGAAGTGCTCACGGACACTCTGCAAATTGGATCTGTGACCTGCGAGGACTTGTGGGTTAGACAGCAGTGAAACGGCTGTCTAACCCACACCCAGCGGTTGTTCGACGGCGACTGCCGAGCCGTGAGGATCCGCACGGAGCCGGAAGCCCAAGTGTGTGTCCCCAGCCAGAGCCGCACGTGACAGATCTGCCTCCTGGACACAAGGCGGCCTGAGGGGTTGAGCCCCTGCAGGTGTAAGTGCTGCCTTGACCCCGACCCGGTGCAGCTCTGGCCTGTATTTTTACTGTCCGGAAGTGTTCGCCATGGACGGTTGCCGTGGAAAGTTCTGAGACGATACGATAACGTTGGGGGCTGGGTTTTGCAGCAAGACTTAGACGAATCCAAGGTGTTACTGGCGCTACGGATTTGCTGATAAGGTCCCGGGTCTGGGCCCGCTCTTGGCACAGCCAGAACACGCAGACAATCGTACACAGAAGGGGGCCGTTTTGATCACTCACAGACAACGCCATCCATCCTAGAAATCGTGTCTTCTCTGATATTTCCCAGGGAAGCCGGCCCCCAAAGGCCCGTAGATCTCAGGTCTGCGTTCTGTGTACCGGGAGCCGTCCTCGGTGGATCGGGCCCGTCCAGCTGAAACCGTTCCACATGTCACGAGGGTCCAGCAGACGCTGGCATGCTGCTCACTGGGGGGGGGGGGGGCACCGCGTGACCGTGTTTACGAGGACAGGTGACAGGGTCAGCGGCTTCCTGCCTCGGCCTCCCAAAGAGAAAATACAGATGACAGACCTGCTCGCGGACCATCTCCCTCCCGGGGCCCCGAGGAGGCTGCAGGCCGTAGCCCCGGTTCTGCTGTGGTCACAGAGCTAACAGGAGCCTGCGGGATGGAGCTGGGGCCGCGCATCCTCACCGACACCCTGCGAAGGGCTGCGGAGATGGTGCTTCAGTCCCTCACGGTCTTTCCACAGATTTTTTTCATGTGTGTCTTTTTTAAAGATTTATTTTTATTGTTTTTGACAGAGAGAGAGAGAGACAGAGAGAAGGGGGAGAGCCCAGAACAGTCTCCATAGTTGACATTAGTTTTCCACATAGTTTCACTCCACAGGTGGGCGCGGGGCTGCACAGGGCAGGAACTGGGCCAGGGTCTCACCCCGGTGAGAACCGAACTGGGAGAACTCCCTAGTTCAGCATATGGGCCTGCACGGGCCGGGGCCGGGATTTGATCCTCGGTCCCCGGGGCTGCAAAGTGAGCACTTAACCCACTGAGCCATCCCGGCTTCCCCAACACACGTGTCTTTTCAACCCAATGTTTCTTGACATATTAGATAAACATATTAGGTCAAAGCAGGAGCACAGTGCTCACGTTAAACACACGCTGGGAATGACATGTTGACGCATGGAGGCGGCTGTAGACACGTGTGTTTGAACGCTTCTCCAATTGGGTTCTCTGTCAGAAGGGAAGGCTCTCACCATTTCCAAGGGAATTCCATGACATTTTTTCGTTTTCGTCTTTCCCGTGGGGAGAACACAGGGTTCTTTTTCTCAGTTCCTTGCTGGCTGCATTATTTTCGTCTACGGAACAGATGGTGTTCAGAGCACAGAGCCGCCTCCTAGGAATGTCTTTGCAAACACAAACGTCATCAAGAAAACCTCTAAGCAATTCTTCCTGTGGTTTTCATAGAACGAGTCCACGGGACCTGGTTGTGAAAATGGGTAACGTGATTGATTCCTAATTAAAATACTATAAATTCCACTTCCTCTACACGTCCCTTAATGAGTGGAATATTTTAAAAGGCACTTAAAACGATTGAACTCTACTGATGGTAGATCGGTGAGTAGAAGTTGAAACTTCGCCGTGAATTTAAATGAATTCGAGGAGGCAGACGAAAGCAGCTGATTCTCAGTCTCGTCAGCAAGTTTGCTGTTTTCTCTGAGGTCCGCCGCCATCGCCTCATGGTTTTGGAAGCGTGTTTGCCGTGCCCGGACGCGGACCTTCTGCATGTTCCACGCTCCCGGCCACTCCCCACAGGCCCAGCCTTATCTTCCTAAAACGTTCTCCTTCTGAATCTGACCTTTTTTTTTCGGTCACCGTCATGTTCAAAAAGTCTCAGGGGCCCCCAGGCTGCAAAGATCAACCACATCGTCCACCGTCTTTCCTGTCTGCGCCCAATCTGAGGGTTCGGACTTCGGGTGAACGACCTTCCTTCGGGGTCGTGTGTGGCCGTCATTGCACTTTAAAATGACATCATTTCATCCGCTCGTGCTAACCCGGGTCACGTCGTACCGCCAGCTCGTGTCACTCGGCCTGGCTCTCACCACAGGCCGCGCCCTCTCATTCCTGGCTTAGGGTCTGAGTTTCGGTCTGCGAGCTACTCACCCCGGAGGGCGGGGGTGAGGAACGACCGGCCCCTTCCCTTCCCAGCTTGGGTCTACAGGTCTGTCCATAAAGGAGGATTTCCTACCAGAGAGCAAGTCGATGGAAAGCAAAGGGCACATAGACTAATTTAATCGGTGCAGCGGCTCTTGCATCTGAAAAGAATAGCTGGGTCTGAAATGTTTTTAAAAAGTGGGGAAGCCGGGACGGCTCCACGGGTTCAGCGCTCACTTTGCAGCCCTGGGGACCGAGGATCGAATCCCGGCCCCGGCCTGTGTGGACCCATAGGCTGAACTGGGGTGAGCTTCCCATGCGGGAGGCCCCCAGCCCGGTTCCCGCCCTGCACGGCCCCCACCCACCTGTGTGGAACGAAACCATGTTGAAAACTGATGACGTACAACTATGGAGACGGCTCTGGGCCCTCCCCCTTCTCTCTGTCTCTGTCTTTTATTGGGACTTAAAAATCCAGTCACCGCGTTTCTATTATTGATTATTTCCCATCAGAACGAGTAAACGACTCAGGTTAAAGAACCCAGAAGCAATAACGGTTCTTTGTCATGAACGTAGAAATGATTTTATTCCATCGGGCAAAGCTCTCTGGTGTTTATGAGAGCTGGTCGCGTGCCTGCGTTGCTGCCTTGGCACGTCTGCACACACCCGCCAGACATCCGGCTTGCACACGCGCACACCCGCATGCTCACACACGCACGCGCACACCCTCATGCCGGCAGACACCAGCAACATTTATTTTGTATGAGCCACCCTTCTTGCCCCGGGCTGAGCGCATTCAATCAATACTGAACTGAGGGAATAACAAGTCAAGTGCAAAAGAATATTCAAACTGTGCTCTGCACACGTATTTCGGTTTCTTATTTTCATACCTCCCGAGGGAGGGAGGTGGGGAGCGAGACGGAAATCATGGGGAAGCCCGGTGTCATTTTTATTTATTTTTAAATTCTGCCTTCAAAATGGGTCTTTCGGAAGGTTGACTTGCATTTCTACAGACAACGGCATTAAGGCTTAGAAATTAGGCTCAGGTGACCAGATGTTAACATTGGTAAAGCGGGACACCATTGACCGGGGGGGAGGGGGTTCTTGATTAAAAATTGGGTCTATCTCCCGCCGTTCCCTAGCTTGTCGTGCATTCTTTCCAAACATCGGGACTTTTTTAAAACACCACGGGACGTGGGACAAATGGTTAAAAATCGGGACTGTCCCACCAAAAGCGGGACGTCTGGTCACCTTAATTAAGGCCCCTCACCCAGGTCCACGCAGGGAGAGCCCCCGGATACGGCCCTGTCTGTCCTTGGGGGGCAGCCTCCTGGCGTGTGTGGGACCCCTTCCTCTGTCTTTAAAATACCGTATTTATGTGCAATGCGCCCACCCGATTTTTTTTCTAGATTCCTACCACCTGGCACGTCGCTGCTGTTTGCTGAAAACAGCACACGCTCCGTTCCCATTTTTTTCTTATTCCGCCTTTCTGCCAACTGCCCTGCCCCTTGGGGACACAGCAAGTCCCTTCCTGGGGTGCGGGGGCCCCCCCGGGAGCCAGCCCGGCTCCCTCCTCCCTGCCCAGCCTGTTTATTCAGGGACCTTTCCACCCCACAGGCAGGAAGCCAGGCCCCTTACATCCTGAAGAGCGCTTCCCACTGCCGGGATGAAGTCGTCCTCAGAGAGAATTCTTTCCTGAGTAGGAGGGGAAAATGGATGTGCTGAAACCTCCATGATGAAAGCCAGGAGGATCCGAAGTTTGGCCCATCCTACGTTCTTGGGATCGTTCAGCAGGACGGGGCTGTGAGAACTGGAGTCTTGTGCACAAAACCATCGGCAGAACTTTAAATACCTTCCCTGCTGAACCCCAGAACCCTGCCCCACCCCCCAGCATTCCCACAACACAATACACCGGGGTCCAGCTCTTTCTGTTTATGTCTCTTTGTTTTTTTTCCTTTGAGTAAGGAAAGGGTTACTGATGGAGGAGGTGCTGATTCGTCAGAGCACCCAGCTCGCTGGGCCAGGCTGAGGGTTCTCAGGGTTTAGGGGGAGCAGGTGTGGGGAGCAGGTGTGGGGAGCACTGGCCGGTGAGTTAATCGGAGGACCTGGGAGGTTGGCCGTGTGTGGTCAGGGCTCCTTTGTAGAACATAGTCAATCAGCTCCTCTTTAGGTGTTTCCAGGTGATTCTTCTAACGTAGAATCACTCCTCATTTCTGCACTCCGGCCATTTCTGTCACGTCAGCACAGGACATGAGGCGGTTTAAAAGTAAACTTGGATACACTTTATAACATGCAGTTACTATGTAGTCGTACACTTTCTAACTGGGATACACTTTATAACATGTAGTTACTATGTAGTCGTACACTTTCTAACTGGGATACACTCTACAACATGTAATTACTGTGTAGCCATATACTTATAACTGGGATACACCTTATAACACATAGTTACTATGTAGCCACACACTTTATAACTAGAATACACTTTATAACACATAGTTACTATGTAGTCATACACTTTATAACTGGGATACGCTTTATAACATGCAGTTACTATGTAGTCGTACACTTTATAACTGGGATACACTTTATAACGTGTAGTTACTATGTAGTCATACACTTTATAACTGGGATACGCTTTATAACATGTAGTTACTATGTAGCCATACACTTTATAACTGGGATACACTTTATAACACATACTTACTATGTAGTCATACACTTTATAACTTGGATACACTTTATAACGTGTAGTTACTATGTAGCCATACACTTTATAACTGGGATACACTTTATAACACGTAGTTACTATGTAGTCATACACTTTATAACTGGGATATGCTTTATAACATGTAGTTACTATGTAGCCATACACTTTATAATTGGTATATGCTTTATAATGCAGTTACTATGTAGTCGTACACTTTATAACTGGGATACACTTTATAACGTGTAGTTACTATGTAGCCATGCACTTTATAACTGGGATACGCTTTATAACGTGTAGTTACTATGTAGCCATGCACTTTATAACTGGGATACGCTTTAAAATGCAGTTACTATGTAGTCGTACACTTCATAACGCGCAGCTACTGTGTAGTCAGTATGTACATGCACTGCGTGTGCACAAATGTACCGAGAACGGCACGACCACCTCACCAAAGCCTCCTCTACACCTTGCATGTCAGTGTTCTGTCCTCAGCCCCTGCCCCACCCCCACCCCCGTGCTGTGCACACACAGCTTCTCAATAGCCACTTTATGGAAAGGCAGCAATGAATAAACAGTGAGTGGGAGGCTAGTCAAGGCCTGGCGTTCTACCATCAGCGGCACGCCCAAATGCACCGGCCGTGTGCGACGGAGTTCCCATCGTGTTTCACATCTTAAATGCTTCTCACATTCCGGGACAGTCAATGGCTGCATTCACAGAGCTGCGCGGCCCACAGGGGCCCGCAGGGGCAACGCGGAGGCGCACTGTGCTGCCCACGCCGACCTCGGACGATGTGCGACTGAGGACCAGCCCCACGGGCAGCCAGGTGTCCGCCCGGCCACCCCTTCCGGCTGGCTTCCCCCCACGAGGGACATGGGCCATCGAGCCTTTGCTGGAACTCTGTCCCGGATGAGAGGAGCTGGAGAGCCACAGGGAATAGCACTTTCTTGTAGGGAGAACAGCGTCCTGTGGGAACTGAATCAGAATCGCCCTCTCTGGCCACAGGATGTGCTGTTAGGGAACTACAGTGTCTCTTTCAGTGGGTTGCACATGGTCTCACCCGTGTCCTCGGCCGCACAAAAGGCAGCTGTGTGAGTCCGCCGGGCCGGACGCATCGGGTTAATCACCGAGTCATTCGGGATGTCAAAATATTTTTGCCCTGTGCTTACAATCGGCGACTATATTGAGGGAAGAAAAATTAGTCAAAAGACGCAGGCTGATTTAAGGTTACATTTAAGTTAGAGACGCACACGTTGTATATATTTTTTAAATCAGGGGTGTGTATTCAGCCGAATAGTGTTTCAGCAATGCTTATCGGCTGATGCCCTTGGTCTTCTAAACTCAAGACGCTTTTCCGAGGCTCCGAACACTCACGTGGGCCATCTCCTCAGCCTGAAACGTGGTCTGATCTGCCAACTCATGCTTCAAACCCGCTTCCGGATGTCATGAGCTCTGAGAAATCTTCACTAGGCAGCCCCTACCCTCGTCATCCATAACGGTTATGTGTCTTTAATGAATGGATATATATTTTTTTAATATATTTTTATTTATTTATTTATTTATTTATTTATTTATTTATTTTTGACAGAGAGAGAGAGAGAGAACTGAACCGGGGAGCTCCCAGTTCAGCACATGGTTCCGCATGGGCTGGGGCCGGGATTCGATCCTCAGTTCCCAGCGCTGCAAAGTGAGTGCCTAACCCACTGAGCCATCCCGGCTTTCCCCTGAATGGATATTTTTTAGAGTGGTTTTCAGTTCACAGCCGAGCACGGAGTTCCCCAGCTGCTTCCCCCCGTCCCCTCGTGGGGACCGTGAGGAAGGTGTGGGTCCCACAGCTCCCCCCCCCCAGGAGCCGCCTAGAAAGGGTGGTTCTGGGAGTCACTCTCTGTTAAACACCCTCAAGAAGCCACGTGGGACGGGACTGGAAATGGTGCATTCAGTACCGAACGTGTCGTGTGTAGAAGGGAGTCAGGTGAAGCAGTGAGCACAGTAGAAAATGGGGAAGAAGGGGAGACGGCTAGTGACACCTGGGAGCACTGATTTGAGGGACTGCTCAGAGCATTACGCTGGGCTGGAGCGAGGTCCAAACGTGTTTTATAAAAGTGGTCATTCTCATGGGGCAGCCGGGAGGGCTCAGTGGGTTAGGTGCTCACTTTGCAGCCCTGGGGACCAAGGATCGAATCCCGGCTCTGGCCCATGTGGACCCATATGCTGAACTGGGGAGTGCCCCCAGTTCACAGTTCAGTTCTCACTGGAGTGAGACCCCGGCCCAGTTCCTGCCCTGTGCAGCCCCGCGCCCACCTGTGGAATGAAACTTATGTGGAAAAACCAATGATGTGCAACTATGGAGACTGTTCTGGGCCCTCCCCCTTCTCTGTCTCTGTATCTCTCTCTCTCTCTCTCTCTCTCTCTCTCTCTCTGTCAAAACAATAAAAATTAATCTTTAAAAGTGGTCATTCTCCTCAACGCCCCCTCGGTTTCTCCGGCATGTGAGCCGTGCAATCCGGCTCTCCGTCACCATTACTATGATTTCTTTCTAATGGAGGCAGATCGGGGTCCACACCACGTCCGAGTCCCCTTCCTGGATCTCCGGTGGATGAGGACTGTAACGGCGCCTGCCGGGGGTCGCAGCCTCACACCCACCACCCGTGTGTGTAAACCACTCGGCGAGTGAAACCACAAGAGCCATGAGCCATTTCTCCGTCTCGTTTATTGGACAGTGTGCGTTACAGCAGATGGCGGCGAGTACAGAAGACGCGGGTGTAGGAAGAGCCGGTAAACGCTTTCCTCGGCTACAGCAGAATAACCGTCACGCCCCCAGAGCCCCTCCTCGCGTGGAAACAAAAACAGATGGAAGTTAATAAACACGAAACAAAGCACAGCCCTTACATCTCTGATCGCCAAGGCAGGGACCCCGCCAGGATTCCCGCTCATGACTCGCTTGTAGTTCGAGGTCGACGCAGCATCGTAGATGCAAGCGTTTGGTGCGAGAGTTCGGTCATGTTCATGGTCCACAGTGGTGAGTAATGAATAGCATGACCCCTTGACCTTTAATGACGCGATAGCACAAGGAGCCCACTGAGCTCTTACGTAGACTCGTCACCTGTTTCATTTCACCTTGTGCTAAGATTTACGCAGAAAGACAACACGTGAATAACCAACACTGTTTCAATGCCTGTTGGTCAGTACAGCCGATGAGAAAAATTCATTGAAGCACCGCAAAATTTTGCCTGATTATACCTGACGGTCAGGACACACGTTAGCACCATTTAATCGACCTTACCTCTGCACACAAACGAGCGTTGTGGTTGTCAGTAGAAGCTGGCAGAACAAATACACAGAGACGCAGGATAGAAGATGGTATAAACGTATAGAATCCTGTGTGGGCCAAAACCCGCAACCTACTTGCAAACCCGGAAACTCGTTCAGAAAACAAATGGGTTATTTCTTCCTTTTCTCACACGTAGAAGATGACAGAGTATCCAGAACTTCATGAACCTGTGGCGTGTAACGCGAATAACCCATAAACCTACAGTAACATTGTCGTACTCGCTCCATCACCGAAAATACCACGGGAGTTTAAAAAAAAGGTGATGTTGTCAGACAACCACAAGATAACGGCCTAAATACTGAACTTTGCAGTAGGTTTCTCTGCATCACAGTGTTGTGCTCTGTAAATAAAGTCTGCATGGATTTTATGCATCGAATTCTTTTAACGCCCCACAACCGCCAGCGAGAATGGAGACGCGGTTTTCTTAAGAAGCTATAAAATGTGTATTGTTTACCCAAGAGGCAATGCTACTTTGCAAATGGCTTGCTTCTCAAACTGATTGAAAGATAAAGGTCTGTGCAGTTTAAAAAAATATATATATATATATTTATTTGACTAAATTTATGGGCGTTCCCCCTCCTTTATCTAATAACACAAATATTTCCAAACCTCTCCTACCGGATAGCGTGTGGACGACCACAACTGATTCACGGCCATGCCGATCGATCATTGGGAACCCGGCGAGTACGGCATACAAGCTTTAAAACCTCCTGGAGACAGGCGGCTACGCTACAGGGCAGGCAATGTGCTCATTGCCGAGAATCAATTTTTTAAAAACAAAAACAAAAACCCATCAACAAACGACGGGCGAATGAGGTTTCCACGTCATCAAAACAACGAAGTTTATTCAAAGTGATGTGAGCGCGAAGTTGAACGAGTGAGCTCCACTCATGTCCCTCCCTGCCGATAAAAACAAGATATCTTCGTTTTAAAAGGATATACTTAAAAAAAAAAAAAATCTTCCACGACTTTTAAGCCCGAAGACAGATTTCGTGGGTGTGTCCCTCAGCCCCCCGAAAATCGAGGTGCGTGGCCAGCACGCCGATGCCGCCGAAGGTCCCTGGCGCCTATTTTCTGCGTCGTTTTGACAAGCAATTCGCACGCAGACGCAAGGATGGAGGTTCCAGGCGTCCGTGAGCTCGCGACGCCCCTTGCACGCACTTGAGTGTGTGTGATTCTCCGAGACGCGTTCTCTTGTCGCCGGCGTGAGGACCGACCCAGCCGTCACGCCCAGCGATTCGCGTTCGCCCAGGCGCACCCTGGCTCTTGTTTGCAAGTCGCGTCTAGAAGAAGCACAGTTGTGAGGATTGGGGTGCGTTGCACTCGGGACCTTGGGAAAGGGCTAGTCCGCGATTCAGGGACCCGCGGGGAAGGCAGGGCCTCCTCGAAATTCTCCAGAACCAAGCCTCTGTCATGCATCACGGAGTCCAAGGTCGGGGCCGCATCCCCGTTGTGGTTAAAGATCTTTGGCCGAGGGTGAACCCTTAGGGTCTCGGGCTCTCACACCGTCGCCCGCCTCCGGGAATCACGGGCGTCGTGCTAGCAGATGGTCCTCAAACCTCGGAGGCCGCTGCGTCCGACTTCCACCCAAACGTGGGCACAGGTTTGACAGCGTTGCGTGGCTTCCACCCGGGTTCTGCGGGTCTGTCCGATCCGTCTCTCTTCTCAGGCGTCCTAGACTCTCGGTTCACATTTTGGAGGAGACACATGCGTGAAATACCGAGACACGCGTGTGACTGGACGTTGTCCGTCTGACCTGAAAGGTCTCAGGTTTGTCGAGAAATCCCACCCGTGGAAACCGAGGGAACGGGGTTCTCGTGGTCCTGTGGGGCGGGGTTCAGAGGCAACACATCGGGTCACGTGGGGAGGGGATGTCTTTGTGGGGGGTTTCGGGTCCTGGAAGCAAATTTCTGTGCTCAGGACAGTCTGCCATACAGGTCTGTGGGCTGAGGGTCGTGATACCAGCTGTGAGGCGTTAGCCTGGGGGGTGGGGGCATCCGTGGGACCCCTGGCCGCCCCCGCACATACAGCCTCGCCCGCTCACCACCGTGCGGCGGGCCGGAGGCGGCTTTTGTCTCTCCGTCGACCCTCAGTGAAGGTCCCCGGACTGTGTGTTCTCACATTGGACACAAGACTCGTTCACGTCCCTTATAGTTCGTCGCTGTCCTACGGCGCATTCATTGTCCTGGGCTTAAACATAACAGAAAACGTCTGGGATGTGGTTACGGTTCCCTCCTCGCCCCCTTGGAATCGGGAAACAGACCCCAGGCCAGGCGGCAGGACCTGCGGTCCCCATACACCCACCATCCAGTGCGGCGGCCGTGCGGCAGTCGATCTGCCAGTGCCGACCTGACCCGCCGGTGCTGTGGTTCGGGGGCTGACACGGTGCTCGCAGCTATTGGTATGAACCCATCTGAAAATCCCAGGATCGGCTCAGCCAGCGGGCCGTCCGACATCCGTGAAATTCTGGAAGTGTGTCGCATGCCAAGTGGAGTGACTACAGACACTCTGGTTGTTCCATGACCAAAGCCGCAGGGTGGGTGTGGGTGGGTGTGCACACACCTCATGGGAGGCGTCAGCGTAACCTGCACCTGCACCCTCACCCACTACGCCGCAGGTTTCACATCGGTCCCGGGAAGGGAACAAATGCAAAACAGACCCACTGTGTGTCAACAGAAGAAGATGACAAAGCGCGAGCCCACTGGTAGAAGTAACACGTGCGGAACGCGGGACTTTATTACTTAGTCATTGCATTGGGTAAATCATTACCTAGTAATTCATGACAACTGATTCAGAATGTCCTGCCCTCGGACCCGGAGCAGATGCCATCCTTGCCGCGTGCGATCGAGTCCTCGGACGTATCTGTGCGACCCCAGCAGCCGTGAGGAGCCCGTCCTCACCGGTCTGGCCCGGGGACTCTTGGTTCTGAGAGGGGGCAGCTAAATGCTCCATTCTGAACGGGGCTCCCAGCCACGTGGAGCGTCACACAGATGGACCGGCCGCTTTGACAGGCCTGTTAGTCCTGCTACAACAGGAAGACCCAGGATAACGGTACTGGGCTACGATTACACACTGGTTCGCACCCCTTGTGTTGACGGAGACGTAAGGAAACATCAGGAAATAGAAGAAGGCTCTTTCGTGGCCGTGGATGTGTCTTCGTTCCGGCTGGGGGAACCCCGGGTGCGGATGGATGTTAGAAACTACGGGACCAGCCACGGGTCCTGCAGAAATCAGCTTCCGATGTCGGCGGAATTCCTCCGTGACTTACACGTGTCCCACCAGGACGTGATACCGCGTTCCAGGTCGGGCTGGGGCCCCCAGCTCCCCTCCCCAACCCCCAGGGGGTTACAAACGCTGTCCCCACCCATCATACACATGCATCACCGAAAGGCATTGTGATGTTTCCCGCTCCGGGGAGTATGGACACGAGTTCAAGGCAGCCAGACGATGTTTCCAAGCAAGAACGTAGAGCCACGCGTGTCAAAAGAAATCATCTGGAAACGGGTGAAGCCTTAGCAAGTGAGCAAGAAATTCTCACGAGTATAAAATTCCTGCTTCACAGAAAAGCCACGCTGGCCGTCCAAGAACTTTGAGGTTTGTCACTTGCACGAAGATGCATTGGGATTCGAGATTGTTCTTCATGAAAAATGAAGACACTTGCATGGCTACCAGGTGTCTGACAGCCCAGCGCACACACCTCCTGCCTCCCGGCCGCCCATCCCAGCTCCCGGGTGTCAGAGGACAGCGAACACGCCCGGCGACAATGAGAGCCTCCAGTCGGTGCCAGGTCAATGTTCAAGGTCAAAGGGCCGAGACAGAGGACAGGACTCTGCAAGGAAAAGGTCCGCCGGAGACAAGGCTGAGGTTGTGGCTGATGACAGTCAAGTTCAAGGCAAGCGGCCCAAACTGCTGGAAAGCGAATCCCCTCCATCCGCACGAAGCCACCGTGTAACCGTGGGGCGCATCCCTGCTGACCATAAGGGGGCTTTTGCTGCAGGAAACGGCTCCCGAAAGTCCCCCGGGGGGGGGGTATGTCCGTCGCTGGCGTTTGTCGAGGAGAAACTACGGATACGCACAGGACAAGGACGGCGCCGCTGTGGGGCCAGACGCCGCTCGACAAGGAAAAGCTGTGGTCGCAGCTCCGTCTGCGCTCGGGCAGACGGCTGGCCAGCGGCCACCACAGGACCAGTTGGGAACGGCGGCCGCCACACGGTGAGTGATGGGAGCCGGGGCCTCCCCCCCCCGCCCACCTGTCAGACGCCGAGACCTGAGGCCAGGACTGAGGCACGTGGAGCTTGTGTGCAACGGGGTTTAAAGAACAGAAATTTGGGGAAGCCGGGATGGCTCAGTGGGTTGAGAGCTCACTTTGCAGCCTCGGGGACCGGGGATCAAATCCCAGCCCCGGCCCGTGCGGACCCATATGCTGAACTGGGGAGTTCAGTTCTCTCTCTGTCTCTGTCTCTGTCTCTCTCTGTCAAAAACAATAAAAAAAATTAAAAAAAAAAAAACAAACAAAAAACAGAAATTCAGTACGTCCCACAAAAGGAAAACCAAAAAAGAAGAAGGAAGGAAGGGGAGAGGAAGGAGGGAAGAGAGAGAGAAAGAAAAAAGAAAGGAAGAAAGAAAGAGAAAAAAAGAAAATAGAAGACAAGAAGAAAGAAAAAAGAGAGAAAGGAAGACAGAAATAAAAAAGAAATAAAGAGAAAGAAAAAAAGAAAGAAAGAAAAAAGAAAGGAAGAAAAAAAGAAAACAAAAGAAAAAAGAAAGAGAAACAGAAAGAAAGAAAAAAGAAAGAAAAAGAAAAAAGTAAAGAAGGAAGAAAGGATGAAAGAAAGAAATAAAAAGAAAGAGAAAGACAGAAAAAAGAAAGAGAAAAAAAGGAAGAAAGGAAGAAAGGAAGGAAGAAAGAAAAAGAAGGAAGGAAGGAAGGAAGGAAGGAAAGACGGGCCATCACCACCGGCCGTTGTCCGAATAAAATCTCACTCTCAGCAGACACATAATAAAATACCTTTTTTATTTGCCGGGAAATGGTTGGGCAAGTCCCATAAACGCGTCTCTGGAGTGGCCGGGGGTCGCTGAGAAATCACCGGGGTGGGGGGAGGGGAGCGTCCTGGGAGACCCGTGTTTAAAGCCTGCCTGTCGTCCCCCGGGGACAGCACGCCTGACGACCCCACGACCCCGAAACCCAGTCCTCAGAGGGGCCGGCGAGCCGCTCACGTCACACGAACTCGGGGGGCCGCTTCGGAGACAGGCTGCGTGCTCCCCGCTCGCGGACGCGGCTGAGACCAGCAGTAGAAAAACGGCCCACGGGCGTGTTATTAAGGCTGTTACTATATTGCAGAGGTGCGGCCCCTTGTGCGCGGGGACCACGGCCGTCCCCAGTCCTGGTGAGCGCCCCGCCCGCCCCGCCCTGCACACGGGGGGGCCACGGGGACTCCCATCGCCGGCTGAGCCTTCTCTTCTTTGGAGACGATGCTGTCCGGGGGCGGGGGCGCGTCCCGCGGTCACAGAAGGCCCAGCGTCGAAAATTCCGTGGGACCCCATGGCGTTCTCTCTGCTCGGAAGCAAAATGCACGGGGTTCTCCGTGGGGCTGTGCCCCCCAATACCCCCCTGGGCCACAGGCTCCGACTTCAGAAGGAGGCAACCCCCTCCACTGCCCGCGAGGAACCTTCCAGAAGAGACTCTTCTCCCCGCCCGCCTGAGTTTCTCCCACCACGGACCAGGCAAGGAGGGCGCGGAGGGCTGGAGAGAAAAGAGGGCGGAGAACGCGGGCGCCGTCCTCGCGGGGGGCATCCCCCACGGCCGTGTCTCCCCCACGCGTGTGCGTGGGGCCTGCATGGGCCAGCCCCCTGGGTCCGCACGCGGGGACGGGCGCCACGTCTCGCCTGGCAGCTCCGGCGACCCCAAGCCCCCCCGGGGTGGGGCGGGCGCGCGGCTCACACCCACTCCTGCATGGAGCGCTTGCAGTACAGTATGTGGCGCGGGGTCCCTTTCCGCCTGAACTGGAAGACCGTGTAGACCAGGACCAGCAGGCACAGGGCCAGGATGCAGGGGATGACGATGGCCACCGCCCGCACCGTGCCGGCCGCGTGGTCCAGCCGGATCACGATGTCCACGTCGTCCGGCGGACTGGGCCCGGCCCGGTCCCTGTCGGCCGGCCCGTCGCAGCCCATGAAGTCCTTGAGGATGGACCGCGGGTAGCCGGGCTCCACCTTGAGGATCTGGTTGTTGAACTTCCAGTACTCCTTCCCCTTGTAGAAGTACGTGAAGCCTGGGGGGACAGAGGCAGGGGGACAGCAACGGGTCAGCTTACCTGGGGGGGGCAGGAGACGAGGAGCTGACAGGTCACTCAACGGCCCCCCGGCAGGGGCAGACCCTGTGCTGAGCTCAGCTGCCTGCAGACAGGAGTCTGTCTACACCGGCCCCGGAACACCACCCTCCCCGCCCGATGGGATCATGTCCACCTGCCTCCGAGACGCAGGCCGGGCTGCCCACAGGCATCCACCTTTGTCACATGGACGGAAAATAACGACAAAGCTCCCACCACACCCAGGGGGGGTGTGAGGAGGGAAGCGGGCTCAGGTTGCAGCAAAGACGGGGCCACATAAGGTTCAAAGGCCCCCGCGTGCCCGGTCTCCCCTGTACGAGATGCGCGCCCGGCGCGGGAAGGCCGTTTTGTTCTCACGGCTCCGTCTTAGATCCGTGGCAGATCCTTCCCGTGCGGTGGAGGAGCCACGTCTCCTTCCGGCTCCCGTTATAAGTCACCTGACCGGGGTGGGGGCGTGTGTGTCTCGTTTCCTCTGCGTTTCACAGGGACCCCTCTTCCCCTGGCTTTGTTCTGGGACGCCGTGCTGAGGTTCTGTTTTGAATTCATGTTATGACGGTGCAAGCCTACTGACCGACCTCTGAACGATCCCCCAGACGCCAGCAGGCCCGCCTCCCGCCAGCTCTGCACCCGGACGGGGGCCCGGGGGCCCGCGCGGCCCTGACCTGTGTCCTGTGACTGGGGTGACCGACAGGTGGGGGTGACAGGTGCGGGGCGTGCGGGGAAGCCATACCGTTCTCCTTGTGCACAAAGGCGCCCTGAGGAGCGTCGGGTACGCCTTTCCAGACGGTGATGGGTTTGGGGTAACCGGGGTCCATGGTCTTCATGTCCTCACTGTAGCGCCAGTACCTACAGAGGAGAGAACAGCACACGACGTCTGAGGCGGGGTAGCCGACAGGCGGCTGCAGCGGACACGGTGAGGCAAGTGCCTGGCAGGGACCGTGCCCGTCCCCGGACACATTCAACGCGGGCGTTTTTTTCGTGCGTGGGTTCCGCCGGCCGGCGTTCACCGGAAAGAGCCACCCGAGTGTAGCTCATTGGCAGCCCAGGAGGGAAGCGTGAGTCTATGTACAAATCAGAGGCATTCGTCGCTGTTGGTTTGTTTGGGTTTTTTTTAACATCTTACTTAGGCAGCAGAACATGTTGTTGTTGTTTTTATTAGATTATTTCAGCAGCATCTCGAAATCCTCACTCGCGGGTGAGGGGGACGCTAAGCTCCCACATCCGTCCTGTAGGTAACTCCACCCGCACCTCCTCAGCCCTGTGTTCTTTCTGACAAAACAAACAAACAAAACAGAAACACCCACGCAGCAACAACCCCACACAATGGCCCCAGCACCTTCGAGCAGTTAGAACGAGCTGAAGAATTAAACTCCAACCACCGTGACGGCGGTGATTCCGAGGCTGTGTTACGAGTCTGCCACTTCGCCGGCGTGACTGGTCGCCGTGCGGGTGATCTCCCCTCTCCTACCCGCTACACTTCCATCCTCCTGAGTCATAGACTTTTCACCCGAAGTCGTATCTTCTACTGCAGTCACCGTCCTGGATCTTGGTTTGTGACGAGGAGAAATTTGGCAACGCCTTGGCTTCGTGAGTCAAAATCGGTGGCTCTACTGCTCCAGACACGTATCTCAAGCTAATTCACGGAAACTTAGCATCAATGTGAACGTGTATGTTCTTGTCAATGGAGGCAGATTAGAGGATCTTTTGGTTCAAAGACAAAACTCGAGGTTTGAAATCATTTGCAATCAAAATATTGCAAACTTGCACCATAAATGAGGCTTCTGTCCTGACTTGCTTTTATCCGAAAGTTGGAGACATCTCATAGGGTTGTGCTAAGATCATACGGGAGATTCGATACTAGATTGTCAGACACAGAAGCTTGCTGTTCACATGTCTGTGTGTGCACGTGTGTGTGAAGGTTTGTGTGTGAGAGCATGCATGTGTGAGTACATATGTGTGCACACATGGGTCATGTGTGAATGTGCACAGATTTGTGTATGTGTGCATGCATGTTTGTGTGTGAGAGTGTGTGCGCGTGTGCTTTAAATTTCCTTGCACGAGGGCACACGCAAGTCCTCCCCCACACCGACGAGGTTACTTACGAATGCCACCTTTGACCCCGCTGCTAATAGTGTAATTCAAGTTTGATTTCTCACCTCTGTTACTTTTTAGCCTCATTTAAGTTAGTAAACATAGAGCCTTCAGCTTATATTTTTCAAGTCATACGTGTCAACAGCGGTCAGGGCAGGAAACCCGCAGACAGAGTAGCCACGCTACATCGTAACACTAATGACGCCCCTAATTTTTGCAAACCCGGCCCAAAATACCAAAAAAAAAAGGCAAAGACATGAGAGAGAAGCAATACCGTGTCTCAGGCTGCAAGGACTTAGCCTGTGGGAGGATTGCTGCTACCTAAGCCAAGAGGGTCCTAAGAAATGATTGGAACGTGCTCACAAGTAACCGTGTACAGAGTGTAACATCCAACTTCTGTATAAAAGCCAAAAACAAAAATCCTTCGCTCAGAAGCTCTCCTTAAACAAAGTCAATAGACAATGACACATACTACATGGGTGTAAGGTGTCCTCAGATGAGACAGAAGAGAGCGTATGCTACATACGCACCATCCTGAGAATTGCACGCTACGTGGATGTATTAGAGGAAGATTTATCTGGGTGACTACTTAATACCCCAGCAATCCCTGGGTGGATGCCCCCCAAGGCCCCTTCTCTCGCCCACAGCACACGCCTCCTACAGACCAGGCACACGGGTCTCTCCCCACGTGCAGGACACACTGACCTGTCGCCCTTGAAAAAGTAGGTCTTGCCCACGTCTTCCCACCAGATGGCGGAGTCGATCCCGTGGGGGGGGATCCCGCTTCCGAGGGTGATCAGGTCGTGGGGGTAGCCGGGCTGCAGCGTCGTGTCCTTGAACACCCAGTACTTGTTACCTGCGTGCGAGAAGTCCAGATGCGGAACAGGCACCCCGACAATGCCGAGCATCAGACTATACCTACGAACAGTGCATTTCTGGCAATTTCTCAGCCTGAAATCCACAGGCCCCCCCCCAGGAGCAGTGGGATTCGGACGTTGTGTCTGAAACATCCCCGTCGTTTTCCAAAGCGGGGCTATGAAGGCGTCCGCGCTGAGGAACGTGACCCGCACGTGCGGATGATCCCAGGAAGGCGACCCCCACCCCCAAGGTCGTGCAAAGCCACCCTCACTGACGGTGCCCTCGTTCAGCCGTGACACGTGGGCCCCTGTTTGTAAGGTGGTGGGTGACTGTGCACGTGTGCGGGAGCGTTTTAACTCTACAGGCTCCAAACAGCCAGAGCAGGACGGACCGGAGAGAAGACACGGTGGTCAGGTTCCCTGTGGTCCTGCTCATGCCCCCCGCGCACACGGCGCACACGGTGCACACACGGCGCTCACCTTTGAAGAAGACGAAGTTCCCGTCGCTGTTCTCGTACACGGCGTCGATGCTGGGAGGCAGGCCGCGCCAGAAGTAGGTGATCTGCATGGGGTAGCCGTCCATCACCCTGCGGTTCCGCACCCGCCAGAACCACTGGTCCTACAGAGCGAGCACGAGACAGACGCTCAGTGAGGCGGCCCCGCCGGCCCCGCACGGCCACCGGACCCGGCCACACGGCTCAGAGCGGGACAGGGGTTTAGAGGAAACGTGGAGATCCTGGCTCGGGGCCTTGCACGCGACCCGCGAGGCCTTCCAGGCGGGGACATTGGGGTCCCACGCACAGGCCCCTGCCACATGCGTGGGCACATCAGTGTCCGGGAGCTGCGTGGAGGCCGGTCAGCACCTTCCTTCCTGCCGACCTGGCCGATCTGCCCATCTCCACCCACGTCCCCGTCCAGGATGACAAATGGCTTCATCCCCGACATCAACACAGTTACCTGGAGAAAATGCGTCACAGTGGGCTCGTGTCGGGTCACCTGGCTCCCCCGCCTGCTCTCACAACGCACAACACCCCCTCCTTCATCCCTGAGCCACACACAGGGGCCCTGACACTGGCCCGCAGGACCTGAGGCTGTTCTGACCACAGCCCACGAGGCCGGGCGGCCGATTCCACCCGCCCCGCCCAGAGCTGCCTCTTCGCTCTCTGCTAGCGGTTCTGCGTGTTTCGTTTTCTTCCTTGACTGGTCTCTGAAGCCGTCCTGCTTACTTGGTCACCCATCTGCCACCAGAGCACTCGCCTCATGTGTGTGTGTCTCAAATGCCACCCTCCCGGGTCCCCACGTGCTGAACAAGGGTTCACAGACAGAGAGACGGGGAAGCCGGGATGGCTCAGCGGGTTAAGCGCTCACTTGGCAGCCCCAGGGACTGAGGATCGAGTCCTGGACCCGGCCCGTGGGTACCCATACGCTGAACTGGGGTGAGCTTCCCATGTGGGAGGCCCCCAGCCCAGTTCCCGCCCTGCACGGCCCCTGCCCACCTGTGTGGGACAAAACCATGTAGAAAACTGATGACGTACAACTATGGAGACGGCTCTGGGCCCACCCCCTTCTCTCTGTCTCTGTCAAAAATAAAGTAAATCTTTGAAGAAAAGAGAGCCACACGGGCAGGTCTCTTCCCCGTCTGTGCACAGGAGGCTGCTGGTCCGTACTGAGCACCCCGTTCCTGCAGGTCTCTCTCCTCCCAGCGTCTTTATCGCTCAGCCCAGGCTTCACCCCTCCCGGGACGCTGCTGCATCTGTGCCCCGGGCCCCCTGCCCTGCGGGTGACCTGTGTTGGCTCCCATGGCGGCCGGCGTGTTCTCGGGGCCCGTGGGCCACGACCGGCTAAGGGAGGCGGAGAGCAGCCCCCGTGACGCAGCACAGGCAGCATCGCAGGCTGGACCGGCGAGGGGGAGCACGACTTTGGCTTCTTTCTCAATCCGTCGTTATTTCCCCCCAGACCTCACCCTGCTGCTCGGGAGGCTGCTCCCGGGGGTGAAACTCTGTGGGTGGTGGGGGAGACCGGGATGCGCAGGCGGGGAGACCCCCGGAATTAGGAAGCCGGGGTCCCTCAGTGAGTCGGCTGCAGAGTTCAGGAGCTGCTGTTGCCACAGCAAGAGAGGCTTATCCTAGCGACCGGGGACTGGTTGCTACGTGCCCATCGGCTCCTGGGATCCGCCCTCCGGGGCCGCCGCTCGCTCCCACAGGGAGCTCAGCGGTTACCGCTCATCCTTCAGCTTCGCATCCTCAGCAAAAGCCCCCGGAGGACATGGGAGGAACCGGTGATGGGGTCTAGAAGCCGTGGGCCGTGCACGCGGGGCCAGGCGGGAGGCAGGGCATTGCCTGTACGGTCACAGCTATGACGAAACTCTGTGTCCACCCCGCCTACGGGGGGCAGTCCGGAAAGAAAACTCAGGGCCTCCGTGTTTTGGGGGACCTGGCTGGGTCCTCTGTGGATGGCCAGCGTGGCTTTATAGACGTTCACCAACGAGGCGCCGTTCCGCATTCAGTTCCAAAGCGGAGGGGGCAGGACGGAAAGGAAAGCACTGAAATCACCGCCAGCGTTAGCGGTTTGGATACGTCACGGGTGACGCAGTCTGTGCCAGACCAACACCCACAGCAGAGGTTCACCGACCCGCCCGCAGCAAAGGCGGTCGAGAAGTTTCTGGAAAAGCGTAGAAGCAGTGCGTCTTTCCCCTCACCCCACGCACCTTCCCCAGCGCAGTTTTCACTGCGGTCACATCAGGTTAGGGCTCAGGGCACGTTATTATTTTCATAGCTGATTTCTGCACATTTCTTTTTTAAAAGATGAGCAGCGATCGATCATCACAGTGAAGTAAAATCTTAACCACGTAGGATGAAGCCTCGGGTCTTTCCCATGGTTAACGCCCAATAAACACCACAGGTCATTAATCTATGGATTTCTGATACTGTTTCGCTGTCCCTCGCTGATGTGAAACCACCTCGCTCTGTTTTTCTTCTTTGGCACAAATAACACCGATAAACACGGACATTTTCCCTAGAAGGTCCTTCCCAGATTCCTGGGCTCCTCATGCGCTACGTCCTTCTGACTTGGCAGGAGCCGTGGGAACTCTGTGGACGCAGAACCGCACGTCTGGGGTGTAGCGCCGGCTGCTCTGCGGTACCACGGCCTCCAGGTCGCGTTCTGGTTCGGTTCCTCCTGCTGCACACGCAGCCTTGGCCACAGGAAACACCGATGAGACAGGAGGTGGCGGGAAAAGGGCGACAGGTGACATGGAGCTGCCCTGCTGACCCACCTGCTGCAGGTCAAGACAGAAGAGCTCCGTTGTTTCCTCTTCCGATCGGAACCGTCCAAGGGAGACTTCTCGGACCCGGGGGTAGGTCCCCGAGGAATCCTAACGGCCTCTTAGGTCTCTGATTAAAGCATCGCGGGGCGTCCACGGACCTCCGACGTCTATTCCTGCGTGTGTAGCAGAAAGCAGGAGGCCCCGGTCTTTATTCTATCAAATCTGAGCCTGATTATCCCATAAAGGAGGCAGAGCCCCTTTGTCTATGGAAAGTCCTGGGAAATGGGTATTTTCGAAGCCCAGCCGCTGGTAGGCAGAAAACGCTTGTGGACGTGGGGAAATACTTCATTAGGGACTGATGCGTGTGCACCCCAAAGAGAGAGCACGTCATTTCATTTTTAAGTGGAGGCTACTGGTCAAAATGCGGTTATTTTATACGCCGCCTGGGTGCCCAGCGGCATTCAAAGGCATGTTTAGGTTTAGCTTGTAACGTTCTTTTTTTTTTTTAATTTATTTTATTGTTTAGGACAGAGACAGAGAGAAGGGGGAGGGCCCAGAGCCGTCTCCATAGTTGTATGTCATCAGTTCTCGACATGGTTTCATTTCACACGGGTGGGCGGGGGCCGTGCAGAACAGGAACTAAACTGGGGGTCTCCCACATGGGAAGCTCACCCCAGTTCAGCCCATGGGTCCACATGGGCTGGGGCCGGGATTCAATCCTCGGTCCCCGGGGCTGCAAAGTGAGCGCTCAACCCACTGAGCCATCCCGGCTGTCCCTTGCAACCTTTCTTTAAAAGAAATACATCAGGAAACTATCTAATTGTTACCAACCAATGTCACCCCATTAAATTTAACAATAATATATAATAATAATAATAATAACACGACTTAGGGAGACACAAATACCCGACTAAAGCAAACAGCAACATGCATATATAAAAATCAAAAGCGACAGAGAGATCTGCCTCCCGTGGACCCCAAACAGAGCAGCCGGCACCCCCTTAAAAAGCAACGCTCTGCAAGAGACATGTCGGGGACTCGTCACAATGCACCATCTGAAGACAGAGGAGAACCAGGGTCCCCAAGGGGCTCCCTTATCTGTCCTCACGCGGCCGGGCCTGCTGGTAATTTTGGACACAAACGCGTCCCCCAGACAGAATGTGTTTGGGAACCTTCCGGCCGAGGGCGGCCCGAGAAGGTAGAGCTGGGACGCACGAGGCCCGGTTGTCTGACACAACAGAGACGCCACCACCAACAACCGCGACCACGCAGAAGCCGCAGCCTCTCCTACCTTGAAGACAAACATCTCCCGGCGGAGGACGGCGAGCGTGTTGAAGTCCCCGTCGCAGATGTTGGGCTTGGCGCCGGGGTAGGTGGGCCGGCCCGTGGGTGGCCGCGGGGGTTTGGGCCTGTCGTTCTTCCGGGGGTCGGCTGGAGGGACCGAACGGTGCGGGGGCATCGTCGGCAGAGGCCTGGTGGGAGCGGGGGTCCTGTCAGGCGGCCCTTGGGAAACAGGAGGACAGCTGTTGACTCCCCGAAAGCGAGCTACACGGTCCCTGAGACGGCGCTTTTTCTGACACGACCTCGGCCACGTCTAGAGGGGGCCCCAGAATTTGCGCAAGGTTTGAATTGTGCATCACGTGTGCGGTAAAGTGTTGCCAATGAGAAAAAAACAGACAGCGTGACAGCTGACTGTTCAGGGTTATGAAAAATGGAGCCGCTCCGCGAGAGAACAACACGTTTTCATCGTTGAGCAGTGAAAATTGACAATTTTTAATTATGAACCTGTGTTTTCTATCAGAATTACTTCTTGCGTGGATTTTGGAGACACCCTTTACCAGACACTGTGTTCGACTCCAGAGCCAAGAGCCAGACTCTGTCTGTTCATTTTTATAACGGTACTTTTTTTTTTATAGCTTTCCCACAGTCCTGGAAAACCTGCTCTCAAATCTCCCTTTTTTTGGGTGTAGGAGGCGGATAAATAAGAACTAAATAACAGTGGATACGGATCCGTGCTTATAAATGCCACCCACGTTCACCCTAGATTTCGACAGACCCTGGTTCTGCGCAAGCGATTCTGAAAGATGCACGTGAAGGAATCCAAGTTCACCCTCCGTCTCCGATTACCCCTCGTCGCCTCCTCCTGACTGTCCTTATCTCCTTCTAACGGGACGCGTGGACACATCGCTAGAAGAGGGTTTCACGCGGATGCCGATCTACACAGCCGGTGACGAGGCACCGCGGGTGAAGTATGAACATGCAGAGCGGCTTCCGGAAAGAAGGCTCTCAGCCAGGCTAACGTGGACCCAGGGGATTCGGTACCGATGCAGAGTCATCCCGGGAGGGGTGGGTGTCCTTAGGACAGACACGCAGAGCTGTTCACACGTAAAACTCAGATACGGAAAGAACATCCCTTCTCAGACCTTCAGTCTCGATGACTGGTCCTGAGGCCATGAGGATTGTCCATCCAGCCGGGCACTGTGCTCAGAATCGGGCCCGAGGGGCTGACCCAATGCGGGCTAATCGGCTGTGGGTCTCCGCCGTTTCTCGTCTCTCGATATCCCCCAAATACCGAGAATCACGGAAGTGGAGCCCACGCCTCCCGACCTATTTTAACCCCCTGAGAACGCCAACCCCTGCAATATTGAAGTTTAAAAATGAAGCAAAAAAACAAACAAAGGCAAAACGAAATAGTGAGCATGAACCCGGCGATTCAAAAATGCCGCGAGCCTCTTCGGGCTGTGGGAGAGTCAGTGCAGTTGCGTGCGGGCCGCGCACGCCACGTGGTGAACACGGACACGTCACTCCACCCGTGGAGGGGAGCCAACCTCTATATATAATCTATGAGCAGCAAGTACGGGACAAGGACGTGTGAAGCAAATGTCTTCGTCAGGGTCCGCGGTTCTGCCAAGGGAGGTGGGTTACAGGCGGGAGGTCTGACAGTCTTCTTCCCTTTTTGCCTGAATCTGCACCGTTGCTGGACCCCGCAAAACAGAGGTAGCTTCACTGCCCTGGGGACTCGCTGACGTACGACAGTACAGTGAGCCAGCTGGCCGCTTCCTCCCCGACGTCGGACCGGCTCCAACTTGACAAGGACACGCTCTCGTAAAACTCAGTTACACCCACCTTGCCGGGGGGAGTTCCGCGACGTCGAAAGGGACTTTTCTAGAAACGACCTAACACCGTCCACCGCGACCTGAGGTCAGCCGTCCGCTTGACAAAAGCCTCCGTATCGTCCATGAGACGGGTGTTTCTCACCGTTGACCTTGGTTGTACTCACTCATCACCCGTGGTTACCTGAGGCTGCACAGCCAAGCGTCCCCGGTCTTGACGATAAAGACAGGGTTCCAGTAAACTCGATACAATCGGGCCAGCGTCTAAGACGTGCCCGTCTCTATCTACGAAGGCAGGGGTGTCAAACTCAATGAAAACACGAGCCATTGGGTGCAACAGGCAAGCTTCACGCGGGGCCATGTCCCATGTACAAACATCGCCAGAACTGAGACAGCGCGTTTACACACCCACAGGCCCCCAGGAAAGGCCCTGGGCCACGTGTAGACTCATCTTCAGTCGTTAAAGGGTTAACGAGGGAATTGTGTGCACAGTGTTGCCTCAATCTCCCCAAAGTGCTATTTGCTTCATTTTTTCTACTTTCATTTTATTTCAGAGCATCGTGGGCCACAAAAACATTACCTCGGGGGCCGCCAGTTTGACACCCCTGTACTGAGGGGTCGTAATAGACTTCTGCCAACCAGCCAGGTTTTCTCTCACCCCATCTCTCCACCCCCCACACTCAGAACATCGTCTCAAAGCCGCGGCCGCCGCGGCAGGAGGGCGGACGTCTCGGCGGGGCCGGGACCTACCGTAGATCTTCTGGATGCCTTGCAGGTCGTCGCTGGGCAGCTTGAAGCTGTCAGTCTCCATGTACTGGTAGAAGGGAGCCATGATGGCCGTGGGGTCGTTGGAATGCTCCAGCCCCAGCGCGTGGCCCAGCTCATGAACCGCCACGAGGAACAAGTCATTTCCTGCGAAAATGGGGGAGAAGGGACACCGTGGTGATGCAGAGCCAAGGGCAGCGTCCCACAACCCGCTGGGAGCCCACCCAGCCGACGGGGCCACGCAAACGGGCCCGAGCCGTGCGGTTCCAGCCCAGCCACATCCAAGGCGCTGCTTTCAAAGCGGGGCGGGGTGGGCAGGGGCCAGCGATGAGGTCGCGGGAATCTAGAACCCAGGATAGAAGCTGCTCAAGTTGAGGGGAGGCTGGGAGGGCTCAGTGGGCTGAGCGCTTGCCTTGTAACCGCGAGGTCCAGGGATCGAATCCCGTCCCCGGCCCGTGTAAACCCACGTGCTGAGCTGAGCTTCGACAGGTAACCCCCACACCCACCCACGTGGAATGAAACCGCGTCACAGCTAATGCCGTCCAGCTATGGCGACGGCTCTGGGCCCTCCCCCTTCCCTCTCTCTCTCTCTCCTTCTCTCAAATCATAAAATAAGCCTTTAAAAAATAAGTCAAGGGAAAGGGCTGGCTCATGAGCAACCCCTGTTCCACGCCGCTGGAATCCCTTCAGTGATCAAGCAGGTGACATCCAACGTCCACGACCCCTGACTTGTATCACGTTCGCCCTGAACATCATTCCAGAAGTAACTCAGCAAAACGCGGGGAACCACACGGTCCCCGCTCCTACGCAGGCAAGCAAACGCGGGAGTGACGGCTGCATGTCGTGTCGAAAATGGCACGTCTCTGTGTTTTCAGAGCTGAGGCGGCAAACCCCGTGTGGCCGAGCAGTCGCAGCCGAAGGGTCTGTGGACCCACGTCGGGAGCACGCCAGCCACCCCGGGTGCTTCGGTCAAACCCCGTTTGTAATTTATTCAATTACGCAAACCGGGGAGATAAAATGAATCCGGTTTCCGCCGTTGGTACGAATACAATCCCGCGGAATTAATTTTTGTGAGACACTTGAGTACACAACCCAGATCTTTTGGATATTTTTTCTTTTTTTCCTAAAGCCTTAATAACCTCACTGAGTGCATTTCATAACATTTGGATCAGAAAGCAGGGCTGCCAACGAGGATGCAGAGAACCAATTATTTCACCTCAAAAGCTCACGAAAAAGGAGAATGGATAAAATACCGTCTGCTACACTGTAACCTATGTTTGAAGACATTAAGAAATGCATTTTGCATATCTTAACAGGGAAACATTTTAAACTCCAGAAAGACAAGAGGATGTATCCTTTGAAAAGTCACCAAAGTTAACGTACCAGCCGGCATCTCTGAGGGGCTGGGAGAAGCCAGAAGGTTGGACACCCCTGGCCTAGAGACGATCAATTTGAAATCGTGGCTCAGGGACATATACTCGTCTAAGTAGAAGGAACCTTTGTCACAAGTTCGTGTTTGCATTGATAGCGGCATTTAAACTAAGGTGACCAGACGTCCTGCTTTGGGCGGGACAGTCCCGATGTTTAACAATTTGTCCCGCGTCCCGCAGCATTTTAAAAAAGTCCCGATGTTTGGAAAGAATGCACGACAAGCTAGGGAACGGCGGGAGATAGACCCAATTTTTAATCAAGAACCCCCTCCCCCCCGGTCCATGGTGTCCTGCTTTACCAATGTTAAAATCTGGTCACCTTAATTTAAACCTTATGCCGTAACCACGGAAACAACACGACCACGCTACTCAGAAACGCATCTTCTCATTTTGCTGGGGTTACGTTTTCCAACGCACGTTCGGGCCACGTCGACGCCTCCAAAACCATATCCCTTGTAACCCTTTCTACTTAGAATTCCCGTACACGAGCTTTGCTTACCTACCCCGTGAAAATGTTAAAAACAAACAAACACACAAAACAAAAAACACTCTTCAAAAAAAGGTATTTTTATTAAAGGGGTATGCGTGTGTGTGTTTATTTATTTTCAAGTAACTACGGTGTCATTTACTTAATGGGCTTTAGGCCGAGTTCTCAAAAGGCATCAGGACTACGAGCGAAGTGATTGCAAGGCACCAGGCAAACGCATGACAGGTTCCTGGCGGCCGAGGGCACCGTTTATCTCATTTGAGGTCGATGGAATTCAAATTGCCTTCGTGAGCTGAGCCATCGCCGTGGAAACCGAGGGGAGCGCTTATGAGGAGGCTCTTCGGCCGGCAGGTTGGCGGAATTCTCAGGCAGCTCTGCTTTCTAGGCATCCGGGTGCCGTGCACGGGAGAGGAGACGCCTTGGGTAGTGAGCCGGGGGCCCCGGGGGGCTCTGCTGGAGGGGACGCTTGTCAACGAGCCCATGAAACCAGAGCGCGCCAAGCACCGTGCTGCAAGCATTTCCGTACGAGCGGCCCTGGTAGCATCCGTGACACACACCTGAAGAGGAAGCACGTGTCCCTATGATGTCTCAGCCCTGCCACACGACCCACCAAGAGAACCGCATGCAGCGTGGAAGCGGGAGCCCACGCCCCATGAGCAGCCGGGGCCGGACGCTAGGCCGTGGGCCGGACGCGGGACTGTCAGCCGGACACGGGACTGTCGGCCGGCGAAGGTTCTGCTTTTCCTTCCACAGTGGCACCGTCTCCAGACCCGGTCTAAAACATGACACCGCGGTTTCACACTGTAGCCAATCCCACCTACCGATAACCGTTCAAACCGTCGTCTTGTTTGACGCCAAATCGTTTCGTTTGGAAAACACGACAAGCGACCTATTTCTTCCCTTGGAAGTTCGACGTTTCGCGGAGTGCGACCTAATTCATTCTCCCGGGCGTGCGGGCGCCGTGTGTTCTCACCCGCGTGGCTAGGACGCTGGTCCAGACGACCAAACCTTCCGACGAGCTCACGCGCTGAATTTGACGGCCAACCTTCACTCATGGAAGAGGAATTAACCGTGTTACTCCCTAATTAGCTGCCGTTCAAACAGCGCACGCGTGCAACAGCATCCTGCTACGGTGAGAAAGAAACATACTTAAGTCTTGACTGCGAGAAGGTGGGAGGAGGCCGCTTAGGGGCCTCACAGTTCCAGGAACCTGGGACGTCTGTGAATATTCTTTCAACGTGAACCCAGAGTACAGAGCGTGGCTTCTCGCATCACTGACGCAGCTGTTCTCTGACATGATTCTTGCGTTTCTCAGAAGAACGGCGAGGGCTAGAAAACTGACAGATGCACTGAAATAGGATGGTGAGAATTTGGGTAAAAATGAAGATACAGGAGAAAACAGGAAAGTACGCAGTGGGGTGAGGGAGAGAGACAAAAGAAACGGAGGAGATGACAGAGAAAGGGAAGCAGTCACGACGAGACAGAGGACAACAGAAGACGTGTAGCCGCGTGCGCCCATCGGGGTTGAAGGTCAAGGGCGCATCCCAGAACCGAGTGTGGACAACGGCGGTGTTTGCTCAACGCCTGACCCGTAACGTAAACGCCACGGCACCGTTTACATGGACGCGGCACAGAACACAAGCCCCGCCGCACAGGAGTCGCAGCCTCCAGGGCCGGGTACTCACCACCTCTCCTCGGAAGACCCCGTGAAACACCACCGTCACCTCGCGGCCCCTACAAATCCTCGTTCTAGAATGTTCTTAAGAGCCCCGCGCGCCGTTGTATCACCTTAGAAACGGCTCTGGAACCCGCCCCTTGGGCTGGGAGATCAGCAGATTCCCGGGCACCCCAGACACCAGCGCGGAAGCACAGCTCACGGCAATAACAGCCATTTAGTTAACTTACCGTCGTGGTTGGAGTTTCCGAGGGTCCAGGGCTCGTCAGAGTCGAAGTGCGTGTCTCCCCCAATCCCCGGCCCGGGGAAGTAGGCGTGCGCCAGGAAGCCCCCCTCCCCATCAAACGGGGAGCTGTCCCCATGGAAACCAGACGCGAAGATGATGGTGATGTCCACATCTTGCTTGCCGCTCTCCAGCTCGCTGTAGGGAACCTCCTCGAAGGTCAGGGGCGTCACGTTCTGCCACACGTCGAAGGCGCGGCGGATGGCTTTCCGGGTCTCGGGGTCTCCGACTTTGGGGGTGACGTTCTTAATACTGAAAAGGCAGAGAAGGGCATCATCAGCATGGCTCCGCGGAATGCCATCCGACTGAGGACACGCAGGCTTCGGTCTGTGGGGTTGAGCAAGAGGTTGTGAAAGGGTCGCACAGGGCAGCCCTTTGAGCAAAAGTCAAACATTCAACTTCTTTCTGGGCATAACAGTCACTTCTAACCAGCATTTCTATGCGTCTAAGAACACCAGTCCCGCAGACGTGAGGCCACTGCTCAGTTTTTAAAGAGAAGGTCAACGCATTACAGTTTCTGATGCCCTGCGTTCTCTTCTCAGTCGATCCTGCAGCACCGGGAAAACGTCCCACATCACCGGAAGAATGTCCCGCATCACCGGGAAAATGTCCCGCGTCACCGGGAAAACATCCCGCACCTCCGGGAAAACGTCTTTCTGCATCTCCGGGAAAACGTCCCGCATCACCAACAAAACGTCCCGCATCACCAACAAAACGTCCCGCATCACCGGGAAAACGTCCCGCATCTCCGGGAAAACGTCCCGCATCACCGGGAGAATGTCCCGCATCACCGGGACAATGTCCCGCGTCACCGGGAAAACATCCCGCATGTCTGGGAAAACGTCTTTCTGCATCACCGGGAAAATGTCCCGCATCTCCGGGAAAACGTCCCGCATCACCAACAAAACGTCCCGCATCACTGGGAAAATGTCCCGCATCTCCGGGAAAACGTCCCGCATCTCCGGGAAAACGTCCCGCATCTCCGGGAAAACGTCCCGCATCACCGGGAGAATGTCCCGCATCACCGGGACAATGTCCCGCGTCACCGGGAAAACATCCCGCATTCTGGGAAAACGTCTTTCTGCATCACCGGGAAAATGTCCCGCATCTCCGGGAAAATGTCCCGCATCACCGGGAAAACGTCCCGCATCACCGGGAAAACGTCCCGCATCTCTGGGAGAATGTCCCGCATCACCGGGAAAAGGTTCCACATCACCAGGAAAATGTCTTGCATCACCGGGTAAAAGTCCCGCACCACCGGGTAAAAGTCCCAGGCCCCGCCGGAAGGGTGAGATCTCTTCCTCCTGAACGTGGTGGTGGCCGCGCGGGGATGGCACTGGCGGCCGCTACAGGGGGCAGTGGCGCCGGCACGGACTCCCGGCTGGACCAGGAGACGGCCCGGTGGCTACAGTGGGACAAGAATCCTTTAACTCTGGAGTCACTGAAACAGCTCATTGCAGAGAGTAACAAAGAAGAACTACAGAAATGTTTCGGGGGGCGCATGGAGTTTGGGACCGCTGGCCTCCGAGCTGCTATGGGAGTGGGGATTTCTCGAATGAATGACTTGACCATCATCCAGACTACACAGGGATTTTGCAGATACCTGGAAATGCAATTCAGTGACCTTAAGCAAAGAGGTGTTGTGATCAGCTTTGATGCTCGAGCCCACCCGGCAAGTGGAGGCAGCAGCAGAAGATTTGCCCGACTTGCTGCAACCACATTCATCACTCAGGGAATTCCTGTGTACCTGTTTTCTGATATAACCCCAACCCCTTTTGTGCCCTACACAGTGTCACATTTTTGTGCTGGAATCATGATAACTGCCTCTCAAAATCCAAAGCAGGATAATGGTTATAAGGTATATTGGGATAATGGAGCTCAGATCACCACTCCTCATGATAAAGGGATTTCTCAAGCTATTGAAGAAAATCTAGAGCCGTGGCCACAAGCTTGGGATGATTCTTTAATTAACAGCAGTCCATTTCTGCACGACCCGAGTACTTCCATCAATAAGGACTACTTTGAAGACCTTAAAAAATACTGTTTTCACAGGAATGTGAACAGGGAGACCAAGTTGAAGTTTGTGCACACCTCTGTCCATGGCGTGGGTCACAGCTTTGTGCAGTCGGCTTTTAGGGCTTTTGACTTTGTTCCTCCCGAGGCTGTTCCTGAACAGAAAGTTCCTGATCCTGAGTTTCCAACAGTGAAATACCCCAATCCCGAAGAGGGGAAAGGTGTCTTGACTTTGTCTTTTGCTTTGGCTGACAAAATCAAGGCCAACATCATTTTAGCAAATGACCGAGATGCTGATAGACTTGCTGTGGCAGAAAAGCAAGACAGTGGTGAATGGAGAGTGTTTTCCGGCAATGAGTTGGGGGCTCTCTTGGGCTGGTGGCTCTTTACTTGTTGGAAAGAAAAGAACCAAGATCACAGTGCCCTCAAAGACACATACATGTTGTCCAGCACCGTCTCCTCCAAAATCTTGCGGGCCATTGCCTTAAAGGAGGGTTTCCACTTTGAGGAAACGTTAACTGGCTTTAAGTGGATGGGAAACCGAGCCAAACAGCTAATAGACCAGGGGAAGAATGTATTGTTTGCATCTGAAGAAGCGATTGGATATATGTGCTGCCCTTTTGTTCTGGACAAAGATGGAGTCAGTGCTGCTGTCTTAAGTGCAGAGCTGGCTAGCTTCCTAGCCACCAAGAACTTGTCTTTGTCCCAGCAGCTAAAGGCCATCTATGTTGAATATGGCTACCATATTACCAAAGCTTCATATTTTATCTGCCATGATCAAGGCACCATTAAAAAATTATTTGAGAAAACCACATGCAAAAGGCTGAATGTGTGCTGCGATCTCTCACCATATACCAAAATTAACTCAAAATGGATTAAAGACCTCCAAATAAGAAAGGAAACAATAAATCGCATAGAAGAAAACATTGGCACTAAACTTATGGACCTGGGATTCAGGGAGGACTTTATGAATCTGACCTCAATGGCAAGGGAAGTAAAAGC